>BGPR01022452.1:0-20872 GCA_013235015.1 Araneus ventricosus | reverse complement strand
ATGGGACAGAAATCGGCGACGGTGATCACATTAATCTGGAAAAGCGAAAGGAATGAATTAAGAGTTACTCTCCGCTTAAAGTTTTTATCAGGACTCCATCTTTTCAGGCTTTTTCGAAAAATGGAATTTACAAACTTCTGACCGTGGAATTGAAGGAATGAGTCTGTTTATACACTCACTTTATTCCGGAAATCAATTTTGCTTTCATTTCATTTAATTTATTATATTGTTTTCTTCTATTATTTTACTTTATTCTCTTTTGCAATTTTCACCCTAAATTTAAATTCAGCCCTTTGTTCCTCATGTTCTGATGGGTTTTTTTTGTTCTGTATATAATGGGCAAACTTCAAATTTCTCGAAATAGCAAACAGCGTGTGAAATAGGTTCATCATAGTTCGTGTTGCCGGGCAATTTGCTTTAGAATGAATAATTATAGATACATTCAGTAATTCTTATTATAGTTGCCTATTGAGCAACTTCTGATCTACTTTAGTGTTACATTTTGCAGGTGTGCCAGGATTTGTGCGAATGGTCTTTCTTCGGATCAGATAATACATTTATATCGCAAAGAATGACGATGATGGAGTACTCCATGAAAGAAAATCCAAGTAAGCCAGCTGGTTTTATATAAAACTCTTTACCAAACACATTTCAACTCATGGCTCATTTAATCCGGAAAAAATTTCAACTAGAAAATCATATAGAAAGTGGAAGATTACCACTGAAGTAAATTTCATGAAAGTAAATCACATCCAAACTATTTTATCCTCTTTTACACAAAGGAAATATATGAAACAAGTAACGTCGATCAGACTCTAGAAAACGTTTAGTTACTTTGCAAATGTGTTTCTTATCTGCGAAACACAGCAAAATAGATATACAGGATGTTTCGAAATTCGACCGATAAACTTCTAGGGATGATCGTACACATCAAGACAAATAACTTTCGCAATAGAACATGGGGTCGCAAACGCAAAGGTTGACCGCCTCAGGGGGCTCATTACCAATGAATTAAATAAAAGATGAGGGCATATAAGACAAAGTATGCAACTCAGCTTCTTTGGAATACAAATTCAAGACAGCACAACGTCACAATTGAACGAATAAAGTCATGACAACATGACAGATACAATGACAAATAGGACGCGATATCGACAATAAACCTTCGAAGTAACATAAAGTAAGTGTTCGAAGGACTTGCCGTCAAAACTTTCGAAGTTTCGCATGTTGATATTCGTGCAATTGTGTTGTCGTGTTACTGTGAATTTGTATTCCAAAGAAGCTGAGTTGCTTACTTTATCTTATATTCCCTCATCTTTTATTTAATTCATTGGTAATGAGCCCCCTGTAGAGGTCGACCTTTGCGTTTGCGACCCCCATGTTCGATTGAAAAAACTGTTTGTCTTAATGTGTACGTTCACCCCTATAAGCTGGTGGTCGAATTTTGGAACACCCTGTATATTAACCTCTTTAGAGTGTAGCCCCAGCTCAGTTCGTGCATCGAATTTGGTAGTTTTACACTTATAATCCAAAATTAAGTCATTCGTAGACGTTTCCATCCGATTAAAAAATGGCCGGTAATCTATTAACATCATAAGAGTTCTATGGGCTCTTAGTTGAATCAATACAACACATTTCTAACACTAAAAGAGGTCTTCTAATTATACGGTACGGAACACTACACTGTTAAGGGGTTAAAACCTACATAATGCTGTTCATTCTAAAACTGCTTAGGTTTTTATTGTTCTTTCCTTTGAATTCTTTTAGCTTTCAATTATTTAATTTAGAACTGTTTTCAAATCTTTATCTGTAATTTAAAACAGAAAATTCATGTGTCTGTCTGTCGGACACAAGAACTCCTCCTGAACGGTGAACGGTAACGACATGAAATTTGCACACAGCATTCTGAGGTACATTTCTAGGTCAACTGTGCTATTTTAAACTTTTAGAATTGATTAATTCTTATGATATTTAATTAAATAATGAAAATTAAGCCGTTTTAAGCCTAATTATTAGACGTTTTTCGCCAATAACTTCTGAAATATTTATCTCTACGGTACAATTTTTTCGCTAATTATAATTAATGTTTCAAAATTTATTTTTAACGCAAAGGTTTTTAGCTGTTTCTAATAGAAATTATAAGCATTCACTGAGGTTTCTAACTTTTAAAAATGTATTTATTTCAGTTTGATATTTGTTCATAGGGCTGCGGTAGCCTAGTGGTAGGTTTCGACTTCGGGGCCGGGGCATACCCGGCTCGAAACCCGATTACGCAAAGTTCCGCCATGTATGTGAGCCCCTTGCCTGTTAAATCATGCTTAGTGGGTCAAACATCCTCTAGTTGGTGTGGTGCGGAAGTTTGAAGAGGGGGTGCGAGCTGAGGTGTCGTCCTCGTCGTCTGAACGCGGTTCAAAACGACGAGGTCCGTCTCAAAATAGACCTCATGTTGCTTTAAAACGGGACGTTAATATAACTAAACTAATACACTAGTGTGCAAAAATTAAGGACCATTTCATAACATGCCAGAAATTTGCAAATAATACCAAAACTATGTTTCGAAATCAGTTCTGGAGAATCGTGTGACATTCAATAGAGTATCATATACATATTACAGTGAAGATTCGGTCACGAGGGCAATTAGGGGGACCACCAGAAAGGGATGAAGGCGAAAAGGGGTTTCGACTCATCCCGCTTCACAGAAAGCTTATAACGAGATGGAACTTTCACCAATGGTTATGTTTGATGTACATAATTACACTTGCATTATCGTAAACGGAGCACAAATATTCGGGAAGATATGCAAGTTTCTTTAAAAAATCCCAAATTTTTCCATATGTTTTTTGCTTATAACATGCAGAGTTTTCATTCAAATTATACGAAATTTGCAGAACACCCGAAAATATGTTGCAGAAGTATTGCGTTAAAATTTAAAGTAAATACGTTGAATATTAAAGGAAATATGAGTATTTGTACTAAATAATTTTTTACTGCGCATGTGCGAGATGTAGCCGAAATTTTCTTTCATAATTTCAAAGCTAGATATATAGAGTATCTTATAACAAAATTCCAGTTGAATCCATTTAAAATTCAGAAAACTGTCGGCATTTCAGTGAGGGGAATTTAAATTTCTCTTTCAGAGAAGCTAAGTGATGAGGGTTTATTCACAAATTGATATTTTCGAAACTTGAATCTTCGAATAACAGCATTGAATTTTAGGAAAATTGAATATCCTAAATAACCATGTACACTTATAAATTGAATGCATTATTTAAATTGCATTCTTTCGTTTACCATTCGAAGATTCAAGTTTAAAAAATATCAGATTTTTCAAGAACCTTCATCACTTAGCTTCTCTGAAAGAGAAATTTAAATTCGCCTCACTGAAATGCTACCCTCTTTCTGAATTTTAATGGTATTCATCCGGAATTTTTATATAAGTTGCTCTATATATTTGGCTTTAAAGTAATGAAAGAAAATATACGCTATGTCTCGTACACGCGCAGTAAAACATTATTTAATACAAATACTCATATTTTCTCCAATATTCAACTTATTTACTTCAAATTTTATTGCAATACTTCTGTAACATATTGCCAAGTGTTCTGTAGCTTCGTATAATTTTAATGACAACTCTCCATGTTATAAGCAAAGCACATGCGGAAAAAATTCGGGATTTTTTAAAGAAACTTTCATATCTTCCCGAATATTTGTGCTCCGTTTACGATAATGCATGTGTAATTATGTACATCAAACATAACCATTGGTGAAAGTTCCATCTCGTTATGAGCTTTCTGTGAAACGGGATGAGTCGAAATCGCTTTCCGTCTTCATCACTTTCTGGTGGTCCCCCTAATTGCCCTCGAGACCGAGTCTTCACTGTAATATGTGTATGATACTCGATTGAATGTCTCACGATTCTCCAGAACTGATTTCGAATCATAGTTTTCTTATTAATTGCTAATTTCTCGCATTTTACGAAATGGTCCTTAATTTTTGCACATCAGTGTATTTGTTCACTCTTTCAGTTACTTTAAATATTATATTTCCAAGAGGATAATTTTTATCCCTTTCAAATTTCCATCAAACAAAAGCGATTACGAATTTTTGCATGATTTTGGTATTCCGAAGCAGGAATTGCTATAAAAATCAGAAAAGGAATTTTTGTTCCTTAATGTGATAAATTCTGTTACTTAATTCAGATGGATCTAAAAATGGCCCATCTTCAGAAAACTATGAAACAGTAGAAGATTGTAAGAAGAATTGCAAACCAAGTTGTTTGTAAGTGGGAATTTTTTTTGATATTTTGTATTGGAGTTTATTTACTTTTTAATTTTTAAGAAAGCATGAAACATTTCATTTTATGTTCAGCGATAAAAGTATAGCTGGTTTTGTAAAAGAATTGTTAACTAAATTTCTTTATCCCTCAATTTCCTAAAATAAAAATCTATTCATATGATGTTTATTTGTCAATATGGTGCGCTTTTTCATCCAAATTGACAAAATCTAAGCGAATAATCTTTTTGACGAAGACTTACGTCTCTCCATATTGTTCTAATGGTGTGTCGGGAAAGGAAAAAATTATGATGCATTTCGCGCTAAAGTTAAACGCTTATAGCTCCGTAACCAAATAAAATAGAGAGTTGCTTTTAGTTTCATTTAAGAGAGAGAGGTGAACATTGAAGAGTGCAGAAAGAATTATGGAATTTGGAATTATGGTTTAGTCACAGTCGAGCTTCAAATTTGGTGAAAATCACTAAAATTTTGATGACGTCACAGCGACCGATGCGCACGCACGCAGACTAAGGCCAGTGGCGGACTGGCGAGGTTGCCAACTTGCCGGATGGCAAGTGGGCCCCTTTAAACAGAAGACAATTTGGGCCCCCAGGAAGTGTGGGAGAGAAAAAACTCTTTCTCTATAGTAAGCTTTTCTAAAGCAAAAAAAAATATCCCTGTACCCAAGGTCCATGTTTCAGCGTCCCACAACCGTCGTTTGGGATTTATTACCGTCGTAATTTGACCAGCCAAACAGCGGGTGGTCGAATACCGACCCAAGACGCATACGCAATTGCAACTCCCGTAGGAACTGTACTGAGGTCTCTGTCCACTTCCTTTGATCTTCCGATCAGATGTTTCTTCAGAGTGTTGCAACATCCCACCAACCCTCGGGCCATTGGAACAGAGTACGTGCGGAGTCGAGCATTAAGATTTTTTGATGGTTTCGGAAGCCCCTGGAAAGACGGAAGTAATTACCTCCCTTTGTGCAGAGAAGGTGCGGCTCTTGTGAGAGATGGCTTTTTATAAGAGGTACTTTTTCTTTCTTTATTGTAGCTTCATTTTACTGTCATAAATCTGACAAACAAGGGAACTCGCCTGTAGGAAAAGGTTTTCTTGGATAAAACTGTGACTAGAACACCAAATGACATCTATGAAAAGACGACACTTACGCTTTTCTTTGTGCGTTTGGGGGGAGTTTGCGTTTAGAAGAGTAAAGGGGCCTCAACCTTATTGGTCTGTCTTTCATGGAAAATAATTGGTGAGAAAAGTGTTATTTCTGTTTTTTCTCAGACGAGAGTAAAGACATACGTAGCGTATCTTGCAAGAGGAAAGAAAAAAAATTTAGAGTTAAGCTAAAATTATCATTTCTTTATTTTTACATTGCTTTTGTAGTATTAAACACTAGCCGCATTCGGCTACCAATCGACTCGTCCATCTTACTAATTGTCTTAATTTGATAATATTAACAAACTTTTAATTCGCCAACTTATTTAATTTTTGTTAAGTTGAAAGTATTAATTTTTACAAAAGACCGAGAAAGAAATCAGTAGTGCTAAGAAAAAAAAAACAAAAAAAACCCAGTAGATAGGAAATGTATTAGCATTTAAGATAAATTTTGATGCAGTGTGTTTTTGTATCTAATGAAACTAATGACATAAATCTTTACATTCAACTGTTGAAAAAGTTTAAAAAACGCGAGATTCAATGAAGATTATTTTTTAAAATTTTGCATAATTATAATCTACAATTATTGCGCATTATTAAGCTTATTATAAAGTGAAAATTTAACCTAATTATAACAAATAAATAAATTACATAATCTCCAAGAAAATTATCTTGCCTTAAGTGGAAATATGAGCTTAAGGTCATTGCTAAAAAGTAAATTTATCAAAATAACACGGAAAATCTATCAAAAACTAAATTTATTTGAAGTAACGAAGAAAGAAAGAAAAAGACTGGACTAAAAGAAAAAAAAATGGCGAAACAATGAAAATGGACTGCATTTTAATACAACAACAGAAGTTTATTACATTATAAGAATGCCTTTTGTACAAATCTATAGTTTTACTCGATTGTTATGAAATTTGGCACACATGCTCTTCAGAAAAAGATGAAAATAATTGTCAAATTTTTAAAGTAGAAAAGTAAATAGAAATTTCATTTACTTAAAAATTAAGCAAGATTTCGCGTTTTTTCGCAATATTTTCAAAAAATACTAACAAAATGATTTTTGAATTCCTTATAATTCAAAAATATCTTTTTAAGGATACCAGTTTAATTACAAATTACTGAAACATTACCAGTACAAATTACTAAACTCTAAATCATCCAAAGATGTTTGTTTTAAAGGTTCCTGGCTCTTTAAACAGATGCCCTACTAATGGGCAGCATTTCTCCTTCATACTTTATCGTTAAAACCGTAAACGAAATATTTAACTTACGGAATTTAAAATCACATAAAATTAACCATAATTTCGTTTAAACGTAGAAAATTAAGGGGTGTAACAGGGACTTATTTTAAGAACGCGGAAGAATTAAATATATAATAAAAAATTAAATTAAATATATAATTATTAAATATTATAGATTTAAATTAATATAATTAAATATAAAAGAATTAAATATATATGTATGAATTAATATTATGATTATAGATATGGGTGGGCCCTCATTGACTCCTGGCAACCACTATTTTCAGACCCAGTCCACCACTGCATGAATTCAGTGATCGATCTGAAATTCACGCGAAATATTACTAATATGATTGCCCGAGCTGTCTCTCGGTAACGTTTTGACGTCACCAACAATAAGACTCGCGCCATAGCACTGCGAGACTTTAAACAGCATTATTTCATTGTTAGCGAAACTAAATTTCAGTCATTTTAAAATTAAAAGAGTGATTGTAGTTCCAATTTCAAATTTAATAGCTTTAAAATAGTGAAATAAAATTTTCTATCGATTGATATAAAATTTATCTCGCTATGATTAATAGTTCCCGAGAAATTTTAAATTATATTAATCATATATTTCAAATTAATTTCCGTTTTTTAATAGAAAGTAGAAAATTACGTCAGTGGTATATTATGCGTGTGATATAGTTTGGACACAATTATTTATTGCATCTGATTATTTATTGCAATCGTGATGATATAATTTGATAATATTTTTTGGCAACGTTTGCCAAGAAGAGAAGTGATTTGTTTCGATTAGAATTTCGAAAAAGAATTCAATTGAAATTTTAACTTTTGACTTACGTTTGACAAGCTGAGAATTTCATGGTTATTAATTATAATAAAATTGTTAAACAACGAAAAATACTTCACACGGAATGTTGTTTACCAAGAGGTTTTTTGAACAAACACATATGTAAATAATATGTAACTAAAAAAATATTTCCTGTCATAAAACATATGTTTATTTTATTTGTTTTCAATCCATGTTAAACATTCCTCTCGCATATGTATCTATTTAAACACGTCAGATTTGACGGGAAATCTCTCGAATGAAGAGACAATTTGCACCCGTCATGGTGTGACGGGTGATTTTCTAGAAGAATTGTGGAATTACGTCGAATTTTGTGCCAAAGTTAAACTCTTATAGCTCCGTATCTAAATAACATAGAGTGTTAATTTTGTTGTTACTAATCTTCAATCGAGTCTGACGGAGTCAGAATAGATCAAGGAATCCGCTGACTTTGATGAAAGCAATTTTAGTTCGCAGAAAAGTTGCAGCAATCTTGCTCTGCAAATCTACAAGCTTGCAACAAATTTGACATGACAAGAGTGCAAGCTTGAAAGAAGTTTGCAGCAAGTTAACGCAAGCTTCGAAGTCACCACGCATCAAATTTGTCACGTCAAACTCATTGCAAACTATAGCAAAAGCAGAGTACGAACACAACCTCGGATTAGAACTCGCGACCTACCACCTCCTAACCTGACGCTCTAACCCACTCGACCAGATAAACTCTGAGAGGAGAAGATAGATTTCGCTAATACATCGTTCGATCCGATTCGTATACGATTTATTTTAAACTGTTTTCTTGATTTCATAAATTTTTAAAATTTGTTGAGTTGAGAATATGATTTGAAGTCAAAGAGAGAGCGATTTTCGCTAATAACTACGTTTTGCTAGTAGAATAAATTATGAAATTAGAGTTCAAAAGTAATTACTTTAAAATGGGACAAAATGTATAAGTTATTATTTTTCAACAAACATTGACTGTTTTTTAAGGTTTAATTTTGTTTATAAACGTTAAAATTTCAACATTAAGAAAAAGGCGATAAAGTTTTCCTCAAAGTACAAGTTCTAGTAAAAAGATGGAAAATGTTTTAACATTTTTTTAATAAAAAAGTTAGTTTTTCCACAAATTATCATTGATTTATTGAATTAATAAAAAGAAGGACGGTCTATGAGATGCTATTAAAAACCGGATGTTTTTTAAAACAGAGAAAGATCTTTTTCTGTTTTAGTGTCTCTTAGTGTGCTATCATCTTTGCAGCAAACTTGTTTTGCAATCGGGCTGTGAAATTGTCATGACAAATTCACAGAAAACTTGCATTGCAAGGAGGGGTGGCGCTAGTTGTCTATTTTCGCCGTGGCAAACTTGTGGCAATCTTGTTTTGCAAGCGAGGGTGGCGATTCTGCCTGGTTAATTTGCAGTAGTTTCGCTATAACATCGACGCGTCAAATTTGCCATGGCAAGATAATATCAAGTAAAAATCAAACTTGCTGCAAATGTACGTGCTATCTGAGAATGACTAAAAGGGGAGGAGAAAAAATTTCTTCCCTGTGAAGTCCTAGACAGTCCAAAATGTGTTGAGTTAGTTTTATTTTCATTTAACGGAGAAAGGTGGACATTGAAGATTGCAAAAATAATTTTAGAATTTGGAATGGCTGTTTAGTCACATTCGAGTTGCAAAGTTGGTGAAAATCACGAATAATTTTACATAGATAGAGTCACATAGTCACACTAGACTAATAGTCACTATAGATTATAGAGTTAATATATCAATATCATGAAAGTCAAAAAATGTTAAAAATAAAATGGAGAGACTGCAGTAAAACGGTAAAAGCGTATAGATGCTCATCAGGGAAAGTAAAATAATATACGCTTTTACCGTTTTACTACAGTCTCTCCATTTTATTTTTAACATTTTTTGACTTTCATGATATTGATATATTTTCCACAAATCTTCTTGAATTGCAGCATTTTTGCGCATTCGTTGCGTTTGTGTTATATTTTTCTATATTATTTTATGTTCCCCTTTTATATATATATTACACTTTCGGCTTTTTCTTACCGCAGATTTTTTTCTTGACATTTTTTTCTTGACATTTTGTTTTATGAATATTTATTTTGTATATGTTGCTTTTACATTTCTGCTATGTTTGTTTCGTATTTGTTATAGAGTTAATAGTCACATAGAGTTACTTTAGTCACAGAAAGTCAGAATTGAGTAAGGTAAGTAAGTCTACGCCCCTCAATCCCAGCGGCCGTTTCGCAGAGACAGCCTCCCGTCAAAATTTTTTTCATTAAATGATACGAAGACGTTTCTTATATAAATTGCTACTGAGCAGATTTTTCTAAGAAAAGGTTTCTATTAGACATTGTGCCAAATGTGGTAATTCTGAAACATTTGTTTCCCCTTTGTCGATTATTTTAACGGTTGGCGCGATTATGACGAGCTTTGAAACAAACCGCACCGCGTTTTTTCGTCTTACCGATTTGTTTGGAGAATCTTGGAACTCTCAATTACCTTTTTTCCACTTTTACTTTTTTGCATTTACCTTTTCTTCTTTTTTCCTTTGTTACTTTCATTTGAATGTTCAATTTGCCTTCAAAATGCTTACAAAATGAAGAAAAATTCCTTCTTCAAGGCTATCAAATTCGTTCTGTGTTCATTTAAGTAAAAGCACCAAAAGCAAATTCATTAAGCTCTTCCATAAATAGATTTGCTAGGATGCAGAATGTCCTCATTGTAGCGAATGAAGCGTTTGCCTGACAAATCTGAAAGGTTGCCTACACAATCTTTCTAGAGGTTGACGAGCATTAGTAAACAGGGGGAAGAAGTCCCTACTTGTTAATAATTCATGCCTGTTTGTTGCTTGTAAATAGTAATGTCTCAGCAAAATAAGATTAATTTTGCAAGCGACTAGTTACTTCATAATTTCAACAGGACAAAACCCGCGAGCACCAACCCACATGTATGTCAGCGAATGTTGAATTAACTTGTAAAAATATGACATGTATAAGTGTTTCTGTAGTTTGCTATTTTTAAAGTTAATTAATTTTTTTTTTGTTAATCATCAATTTCTAATTCAAACTTTTTATTTTCTTTCAGAAAATTAAAATACACCTACACGATGGTTGAAAACAGGATTGAGCAGATAACCATGGTAAGCGTATTTCAAATCTTCTGCTCAAATAAGCGCCCTGAATTGAAACGAAGTGAAATGAACCCGTAAATTCAGATTTTGTTCTCTAATAACTTTTTTTATTTTTAGAAAAAAAGGGAATCTCCTCTTGATAAGAGGTAAGTAAAGAAACTAAGTTGTTGCTGTAAATAAGCGAAAGCAATAAGGTCTTCACACAAATGCCTTTTAACTGCCCTTAAAACATTTCTGACGGTAGCTTAAGAATTAGGTTAGAATTTTGTACTTGAAGCCTAAATTACAATTTGTTGAATAAAATTCATTATATTTACAGAAATTATCATACCGGGCTCATTTTAGAAATTCAAGACCCTTTCTTTCGTCCGTTTATTACCAAAAAAAAACTTATACTTTAACACAGTATTACCATAAGGATATTATTTTAAAATGTTAAGAAAATTTATGAGTTGTGAAAAATGTAAAGTTTTGCATCAAATATACTATATAGTTTGGATTGATATGTTAAATGAGTGTATTCCTATGTGAAATAAGCTCCTGAATGCAACGGTGCAATCCATATCTCTTTATCTCAATTAGTTCTCGAGATAATCGCGATAGTAAGCGAATTTCGTGTAGTGCAATTCCATATGAGCTAAATATATATAATATGGATCGATGTGTTTTATGAGTGTTTTCCTATGTGAAATAAGCTCCTGAATGCAACGGTGCAATCCATATCTCTTTATCTCAATTAGCTCTCGAGATAATCGCGATAGTAAGCAAATTTCGTGTAGTGCAGTTCCATATGGGCTGAATATACTATCTTTGGCATAAGAAAATGGTGGTTACAAAATCGAAGACACCCTGCTTTTTTCACAAAAAGAAAAGAAACTTAGCGATTCAGATATCTGACATTTTAGATATCTGCATAGTAAAGTAAATAATTACAATCATACTTAAAACCAAAACTTAAAAATGATACCTGAATCATTAACTATAAGATCCCTAGAATCTTTTCGAAGAAAATTTTAAAAGTTGATTTTTAAAAAAACTGCTAACCGCTTTCTTTTATGCTCTGGAATTAAGGATTGAAAACTGTCTAATAATTTTTTTTGTAAAAATTTTAACATGTGAGATTACTAAGAAGCCGTTCGATGTTTCTGCATTGTCTTAGCATTGCCAAATTGGCCTAAACCATAGAATATGTTTAATTTTATATGGCTGAATCACATCTCGAATTATTTAGTTCTAAAAATGTCTGTTAATGCACTTTAAAATTTGACCAGCGTGGAATAAAAACAGTTGGGCGACAATTGAACACTTCTGGATTTGCACATTTTTTCACATATCTTCCGTAAGGCTGGATAAATTTTCTTTAAACTTCTACCATGCAAAGAATAGGCTTGAAATCACATTTTGCATTGAAGAGTCGGTCACAAGGGAATAAGATCGACCAGAAATTGATGAATAAGAAAATGATTTATTGTCATCCGTTTTACAGAAAGCTGATAAATATTTGAAACAATAGTTTTGTTTTATGTGCAGAATATTTACATGTATTTTCATAGAAAAAACTCGCATATTCAGAAAGATATAATGGTTTTATAAAAAAATACCAAATTTTTCCGCATGTTCTTTGCTTATAACAAGCTGAGTTTTGCTGCCAAACTATACGAAACATACAGAAATACTCGACAATATGCCAGAAAAAGTATCGTATTAAAATTTAAAGTAAATACTTTGAATATTCTAGGGAATAGGAGTATTTGTAGTAAGAAATTTTTTACCGCGCATGCGAAAATCATAGCGTAATTTTTCTTTTATAATTTCAACACCTGTATGGCAGCTTACATAAAAATTCCAATTGAATACCGTTAAGGATTTCATTATAATCGGTTCTTTATAACGGTTGAATACCATTAAGATATCGGCATTGCAGCTAACCGAATTTCGGTTGCTGTCTAAGAGAAGCGAAACGATGACGCTTTTTCCACAAAATTAAATTTTTTAAGCTTCAATCTCCTAACAGTAATATTGAATTTTATGAAATTTGAATATCTTGAATATCCATGCATACTTATAAGTTAAATATACAGGATCCTTGAACTCATGGGCCAATCTTTAAGGAAAAAGAAGATACACAAAAGGAAGCATTTTTGCATGTGGGTGAAAGAACAAAAAATGTTGAAGAAATGAAAAGAAGATTTTTATTTAGATTAATGTGTGAAAGTCTTGCTGAGAATGGTTTGGTACAATTGAACTTAAATGCCATGATGGCACACGACGGCTGCGCTCCAGCCCATTTCTGCATTGATGTGCTTATTTACCTCAATGCCACTTTTGGCCCTCGATAAATTGGACCAGGTGGACCAATCGCCTTGTCAGCAAGCTCACCCGATTTATCAAGTCTCAAGTTTTTCTTCTGGACACCTCAAGGGACACGCATTTAAGACTGCAATTGACTCTGATGAGGACCAGAGAACCTCATTGCAAGATTTTCAGTCGCGGCTGCAAAACACCTCAAGAGACTCGAGAGCAATTGACTCTGATAAGGAATAGAGAGCCTCATTGCAATAATTTCAGTCGCGGCTGCAAAACCCCTCAAGAGACTCGCATTCGAGACTGAAGTTGACTCTGATGAGGACCAGAGGACCTCATTGCAAGATTTTCAGTCGCGGCTGCAAAACACCTCAAGAGACTCTCCGCATTGAGACTTACTGACTCTGATGAGGACCAGAGAACCTCATTGCAAGTTTTTCAGTCGCTGTTGCAAATGTTCGTGAAACATTGGGCATTTTCGAAAGGGAACGCCCTTCACTTGTTAGACGCTACCAGGCCTGTATCGATGTTGGTTGTGACACGCTTGAGCCCTTACTGTAATTTTTCTGTCAATAAAAAGTATTTTATTTCCTCGACATTTCTTGTTTTTCCGCCTGCACTTTTCATTTTCGACCCTGCATTTCTATACAAAAGAAATGTTCTTTACGTGAACTTTACCTTCCCTTGAAGTTTGTCCCAAAGTTCAGGGACATCTTGCATTATTTAATGGAAATAGATGTACAAAGATAGCAAAAAAAATAAATAAATAAACTCAGAGGTAATCGAATAAAACCAAAAACAAACAAGGAATCCATTCAAATCCACTTTTTCAAGGGCTAAGAACTATTCGACATGGATTCAAAATAGTAATTGGGAAATTTGTCTGTAAGAAGCTAGCATTACGCCAAACATAGCTTCTCATAGCCCGAAATTTCCCAAACAAAGAACAAAGGAGATCTATACATCAAAAGGCATATTTTCAAAAGAAAGAGGAAAAACTAAAACATCAAAACGCTAATAAGCCAGATGGCTACAGTTATCAGCCATCTGGCTATATTAAAATAAGCCTTCATAAATAAAATCTTACTCTATGCCCATAGTTAAGAAAAAATGAGAAAATAATGAGAATAAAAGTCTTCATGTGATCAAAAACCCACGCTAATAGTCAAGAAATACTAGTCCCATGGCGCCATCGAAGAAACAAGACAGAAGAGGCAGAAACAGTACTTTTTTTAGGGAATAAAACCAATCCAGACATATTTTTAAAAAAAGCCCCTAGTTTCCATCTATGCCTCAATGAATGCGATTTTTTAACATGGGAAGCCATTAAAAAATCATTTCTATTACAGTAGAGTCTCGATAATTCGAGGTGGACGGGACCGGGCCTACCTCGATCTATTGAAAACTCGAATTATAGAAATCATAAAAATTAATAAATAAATGAATGGAAATAAAAGCAATTTTTAAATTTCAATGTAGTACATTTAAATGGAAAATGTACTTACATATTATTACATTACTGCCGAGAGCAACAGGTTAATTATATCTTAAAATAATTGTCAATTGTTTTTTGTTGAAACACATTGCTCCTATACATCGATCTTATATGTATCCCGTTTTCTTTGGGAGGGGGCATTTCTGCAGGTGGCTTCGGGGTGCGCAGTGGACACATAAACAACAATAAAAACTAGATGTATTAATTCTTTCACGTATTGTGTATATATTGGTCATTATTTGGGAGAACTGATTTTTTTCACTAACTCGGATTTATGGAAAACTCGAACAATCGAGACTCTACGTATTGCGCATTTTCTTAATTCTGTTAGCTTGACTGAAAATTCATTTCTAAATACTCTAGAATCTATATTGGAATCATAATCACAAAGATTTTTACTCTTAAAGTTAAATTCAGCTCTTTTATCATATAGGCCAATCAAAGTTTTTTGCTTAGTAATCACAATTTTAATATCTAGAAATGTAACTTTATTTTGATGAGAGTTTGTTTTATTAAGTTTAAGTTCTTTTGGATAACAATTAACAATGTAATCTAAATTGCCAGAATTTAAAATAAGCAAATCATCTATGTATCTGTATCCGTAAATAAGATTCGTAAGTTGCATTATTTAAATTGCAGTTCGGCGATAACTATCCAAAGATTCAAGTTTAAAATATATAAATTTGGGTGAGAACCCTAATCTAGAAGTGTTCACCTGACATATTTTATCAAAATAAAATCTTACTGTATTTGTCTTTTTTACAGGAAAACTATCGCAGTCGCCGTTTTTGTGGGAGATCCTAACGTTATCGTGGTGTCCCATGCGCAGTTGTATGATGTAAGCTGCATTTCATTTATTTTGAAAGGCATGCATTTGTGCGAACAGACCAGGGTATAAAAGGCTATGACATCCGTTTGAGTCCTGCAAATTTTGGTCCAAGATATGTATGTTAAACAAAAAAGTTATTAGGGATTTATCAGAAATAAAAGTGAGCATAAATACAAATGACACAATGCAAATAATATCAACATCTGATCTTCAGTCTTATTTAAAGTTTTCCAAAAATACGTTTCCTAAAAGATTTTTTATAATTTTACAAGATTGTTTAGAAATCAAATATGGAAATTGTGCGCAACATGTAAATTTAAACAGCGTATGAATGATTTAATATGCAAAAAATATCTGGTTGTAAGTGGCGCTTAACACAGTTGTTTCTTGTAAGGATTTAACGAATCAAAACGAGCTTGATCATGTGCACAGGCAGACGATTCTGTATTGCTTTGGATGGGAAACATTTTGAGCAAGCTTTGTAAATTTTGAGCTAGTTGTATTTTTTTTCTACCTAACTAGAAATGAGGGTGAAATTCCAGTTCTGAAAGCAATGCCTTTTTTTTTTTAATCATATTATCGTTTTTATGCAACTCATATTATTTTTTCTTGAAAATTCTATCAATTCTATCCTTTATTCTTGTCAAAAAAATACTATGAAGCGGTGCACTTTCTTGCATAAAAATGGAATCTTGAACGAAAAGATTTTGAGCTCAGAACTGAATGTCAGCCGCATTTTTAGTTAAAAATAATAATTTTTAGCAAAAGATATTGGCGCAGCCTCACCTATTGACTGAAATTTAAGCTTTTCCCTTTTCTCTCTCTCCTTCTTTTTTTCGACGTAGACTTACGTCTCACCATAGTAGTCTAATGGTGTGTTAGGAAAGAAAAAAATTATGACGCTTTTCGTGGTATTTTAAAACACTTATAGCTCCGCAACCAAATAACATAGAGAGTCGGTTTTAGTTTCACTTAACAGAGAAAGGTGGACATGGAAGATTGCAGAAAAGAATTTTAGAATTCGGAATAACGGTTTAGTCACAGTCGAGCTGGAAAGTTGGTGAAAATAACGAAAAAGTTTGATGACGTCACAGCGGCCGATGCGCGCGCACGTATACTAAAGCACAGGGCCGGCCCAAACAAAAGCGGGGCCTGGTGCAAAGTTGATGTGTGGGGCCTTGCAACAAATTTCGTACGACAAAATAATGATTTACTGCATTTTGGTATTTATTACATTACTCAATTTGGAATAGTAAAGACTTACGAAAACATGAAAATGATAAATTGTTAAATTATTTTTATAAAGTTAACATTTTAATCACACAAAAAATTATAATAAAACAAATATCAAAAGTAATAGCTTCATAAACTTACAATTTACAAATAAAAATACAATTTGTTAGAGGACTTACTAGGATAAGCTACAACATGGGATTTTTGTTTCATTTACTTACAAGATTAATCGAAAATACGTTAATAATATCATCATAATTTAGTTTTCTGGTTAATTCGGATCCTATAGATAAAATGACTAAGGATGTAAATCGCTCCTGTCTAATATTAAATCTCATGTAATATTTTATTATTTTCAATCTGGAGAAAGATCTTTCTGTAGATGCTGCAGTAATTGGTAAAGTCAAAATTATTTTTAGAAAAGTAATAAAATTTGGATACAATTAAATTATTTATAAATAAATATTGTAATATCTCTAATATTGTTATCATAGAAGGCAAAGTCAACGACAAATTCTTATTTCAATGAATAAATCAATGCAATCAATATCGTCTTGCAAAGTCGCATTTATATCTTTGCAACATCTAAGAAGATCGTTTTCAATAAGTTTGCGATTATTATATGAATTATATAAAAAAAAAACCATATGACATCTCATGTTCATGATATATTTCAAATCTTTTCTTAAGAGAAATAATGGCACTATCGATTATTACTAGAAAATGTTGAATTCGGAAATATTTTTCTCCAGATGAAATCTGCTGATCTTTTCCTTCATAAGAAAATTGCTTTGTTTTTAGTCTAGTTCTTTGTTGTTGTTTTTTTTAAATCCTGTGTCACTTTCAATCCTTCAGCTATTTTCTTTATAGTTATCAAAGAAAATATAAATCCGGATTTACGATAGTTTTGAAAAATTTTAAAAGAACTTTTAAATGTGAATTTGCAGTACCGGTATCTATACTGGAATTTTGAAAGATCTTGCTGACTATGTTTTCTTCATGCAGTTTGTCATATTAAATGACTAAACTTAACAAAAATTCCATCGAAGTAAGTTTATTTTCTATTGACTGGATATCATATTTCGTTTATATGTCACTGGTATGTTCATAAAGGTATTTCAAAGCTAGAGAAAGTTGTGGTGCTTGGTATCTCACCGATTTCACACTTTCGAGGCGATGTTTCTATCTTGCTTGTGACAGTGGTTTAGGAGCAAGATGTTTGACATGCCCTTTTAATATCGCAGCTTATCATAGAACTTTCAAATACACTCTATATGCTTTGGAAAGCTCCAAAAAGGGAATTTGCTAGAAAAGATGATTTTGAAATGCCTCAAGAACTAAATTTAAATTATGACCTCCACAGGGCTTATAATGAGCTTTGGAATTTTTTTGAAAATATGCCTTAAAATAAACCTCTAATATTTGCTCCTTTATCATACCCCTATCCTCGATATTTCCCCAAATCTAATTCCTCTTCTTCTAATATACTTTCAATTTTGGATAATAATCCTTTTTATGCCGAGTCTTTTATTGTTTCAAAACAAATAAACCGCTCTTGTATAACGCACTTCATTTTCTTCTACATTAACTTACCTTAAAATAATTCATAAATGATTGTGGCATACACTTAATACTTATCGCCACCGTAGGAATTCCAGGATGCAGAAAATAAGTAGGCTGATTATAGGCTTTTAAATATGTTTAATAACATAGCAACATAAATTTACACTATTTACACGTAACATCCCACGCTTACCTTACGCTCACTCAACGAACTCATTCTCGCCCCTAAGGCGCATGCACCGCCAAAGACGGGGTGGTGAACCCATTATCAGAAATGGGGGAGATAGCACTTAGCCAGCTGCAACATGATCATGGTAGCTCTCACGTCTGTAGTGCAATCTAATAAAATTATGAAATACTTAGATTTCTTAACTAAATTTATTGTCTCCTTTCCAATCTTTTTAGCCAAAGCAGAAATCAGTTCATTTTGTATTCTGTGAGATAAATAGGAACGCGATGCTGTTTCTACGCAACTATCTAAATGTTGTCTCATGATTGGGCGAAATCTTGCTAGTAATTCTATATGAGACCTATGGAAAATACCGTTGTGCGGTTTATGCAATGCATCGCTACTTCGCTGAGGTTCTAATGCAATTAGATGCGACTTAGTTTTTGAAAATTTAAATTTAAAGAAAAATATGTTCGAAATCGCATGCACAAACAATTGATGTGAATAATTATCATCTAAGCAATTAAAATTTGAGAAGTTCATTTTCGATGAAAAAGTAAATTTTTGCTGACTATATTTCTAAATAATCACTTTCAAGTGTATACTTATAAATTTTTATTTTAAAAACTTCAGAATATTTTTTTTTGTAGAATACATTGCATCGCTACCTCTGAAGCAAAATATTTAAGTCAATTACTTTATTCTAGGGTGTCAAATATTACGATCATGAATTCAGAAATATTACAGTTTAGCTTTCAGTAACAACATCCTTTTAAATTCCACGTCAATGACAGCTAATTAATAGTTGAATGAAGTATTTAAATTTTTTAATTTCATTTCGTGCCTCCGCTTGAATTCCGGAAAAAATACGACTGTTCACAGAACAATTTTATCGGCTATCTACTTCTACTTCGATGTAACGTTCCATGTTTAAATTATTCCATATTTTCCCTTTTGAAGTCATTGCCACAAGATATAGATTAAATTTGTTCGAAACATAGCAACATTTTATTTATTTTTTCCTTTATAATTATTCATTTATGCATGCATTTTGTCATACTGCATTCAGAGTTGACAAAAATGAAGTTTTACGAGAATACCATTTTGTAAAATATTTCCATAGAACACGAAAAATTTCAATCTCTTATATTGTCGAATTTAAAATAGATTTAATTTTTTTAAATAGATTTTTTAGTAATTTTATATGACTATTTGAACGCATTGTAAGTATTGAAACATGTTTTAGTTAAAAATTTATAATTATTCGTGAAAGTTAAACCAGTTACGGTGCTGTTTTCTGGTAGATATTGCAGACCTCGTAAAAGCAGTAAAATAAAACTATAATAAAAAAAATTAAAAATAGTATCACTGCAGACACGAAAGTATAGCTCCCATGCTTTTCGTATCGCATTTAACGATGTAGTTCTACAATCGTCTTCTGTTTCTGCAATATTTTTCATGTATGTTCGGATAAAAACAGACAAACCAAAAAAAAAGCATTTTCATTTTGTAAAATCCGTCAGTGGCGCGGGGCCTTGTGCGGTCGCACCGTTCGCACCCCCCTCGGGCCGGCCCTGCTAAAGCAATTCATTCATCGATCGCGTGAAATATTACTCAAGAATTGTTGAATTACGTCGAATTGCGTGCTAAAGTTAAACGCTTACAGCTCCGCAACCAAATAACATAGAGAGTTGGTTTTAGTTTTATTTAACAGAGAAAGATGGACATGGAAGATTGAAAAAAGCATATTAGAATTTGGAATAATGGTTTAGTCACAGTCGAGCTGCAAAGTTCGAAATCGTGTTCAAAATCAAAGTTGAAAGTTCGTTTCAATCATGAAACATTTTGATGACGTCACAGCAACCTATGCTCGCGCACGCAAACTATCCAATTACATTAGGCAATTCATACATCGATCTTATGTTCACGCGAAATATTACTCCAGAAATGTTGAATTACGTCGAATTTCGTGCCAAAGTTAAACGCTTACAGCTCCGCAACCAAATAACATAGAGAGTTGGTTTCAGTTTCATTTAACAGAGAAAGGTAGAAATTGAAGATTTCAAAAATAATTTTAGAATTTGGAATTACGGTTTAGTCACAGTCGAGGTGCAAAGTTGGCGAAAATCACGAAGAATTTTACACACAGAACATAGTCACACTAGACTAATAGTCACTACAGACTATAGAGTTAACAGTCACATACAGCTACTTTAGTCACAGAAAGTCACAGCTGAGTAAGGTAAGCAAGTCTACGCCCCTCAATCCCAGAGGCCTTTTCGCAGAGACAGCCTCCAGTAGATTTTTTTAGGTCTTCACAGAGCTCATCCTATATACCACATTCTAGCGACTTTTTGATTCGCTTGAAGCTATGGAGCCGGCCTTCTGAGCAGGCGAACTTTAAATAAAACAACCCTGTATGTTTCTATTATGTTTACGGATAATTTTCCTTTTCAGAGTGGCAACCTCTTCAGCTTCATCGGAGGTCTGATGGGCTGCTGGCTCGGCATTTCTGTCTGGGATTTCGCCAGAATTGCTGAAATTACGTTTTGGAGAGCAAGACGCTTACTCAAGAATTTAAAGAGCAGATTCGGACAACCGCTTAGAACAGAAAGTG
>BGPR01022451.1:11264-24085 GCA_013235015.1 Araneus ventricosus | reverse complement strand
GAAACTTTCTATAAGCGGTCTTTCACCCTTTCTCTACCACTCGGGACAGTTTTGCTTTTCCCAATGCCACCAGGGCCGGATTAAGCCATGCAAGGCCTATAGGCAATGCAAGTTTCGGAGACCCACTCCCAAAACCAACCAGATATTTTTTATTGATTTTAATTGAAACTTTCTATAAGCGGTCTTTCACCCTTTCGCCACCACCGGGACATATATGTCCCGAGGGCAGTTTCAAATGACCTATGGAATAAATATGCATTGTATTAATATGAGTGCATGTCCCACTGGTATCCCTTAGTAACGCTGACAATTCAGTACCACTGGGACTTATGTGTCCCACTAAAACTTACCAATGGGACAATTATGTCCCACTGATCCCTCCAAAGCCTGGTGATTTGATTTTTGTAAAATTTTTTCAGCATATTATCGATATTTGTATTGTAGTTGATGTATGAAAGTACTTATTTTATTTTTTTCGCAGAAAAGAATATTCATAGTAAAAGTGTTAAGTAACAAGTATTATAACAAAGTAAACTGAAATATCAAAGTATTTGAATGGTGGTACCTACAAAAGAGTTGATTTCAGTCATTCGAGTATAAAAAAATTAAATTTAAAAGCACTTTTAAACAAAATATATATATAAAAAATTTAAGACAATCTAATTACTCTAATTCAAAAAAAACCCTAACAATATTTTGAAATTTAAACGATATTTAATCTGAATAAGTTCGAGTACAGAGCTCTTGTAAATGGAATGAAAACAAAAATTAAATTATATTGAAAATAATGCAAAAAAGGGGAACAAAAAATCTCGGGGGCCCCCAAAGTTCCGAGGCTCCTAGGCCAACGGTGGCGAACCTATGACCCGGGGTCAGACACTGACCCACGAAGGCTTTTTAAATGACCAACTCGTTGATTTTTATAAAATTATTTTTATATCATAAAAGAGAGAACGAACAATCAAAAATATTAAAAAAATAAATATTTAATGTCGAATTTATATAAACAATATTTCCAAGTGGACGTTGGCTAACTGATTTTCAACCGTATCATTGCCATTGTGTATGACTCATGATAGACGGTCATGCACTTGGCGCGAATATTCGTTGCATCCTAGAACAGGGATGTACGAGCTCGCAATGTGGAACTAAGTGGAAGCGTTGGCGTACTCGTCTAGAAGTGCTCGGCTTTATTATTATTTTGCGTCTATTCTATTTTCTCATCTAAATATGTAAATACGTGGACTGAGCCCACAATACTTCATATTTATTCCGTAATGTCTAATTAACTTTATTAATTCTTCGACGTCGACCTTCATTTTTTGATCTTCACTTGTGAAAATAAAAGTTTAAAACAAATAGGAAACGGACATTTTTTTAAAAAGGATTTTAAAAGTGAGAACCAAAAAAAAAGAGGGGGTGGGGTGAACTGTCAAGTTTTTTTGTTAACTAATTTTCAGCGTTCGCAAATTATTATTACCCCTTTCAACCACACCCTCCCCCTTCTTTCCAAGTGATGCCACTGACTTAGTGATCCAAAGCTAATATTTAAAAAAAAATAAAGAACAAAATGTGACCCACTTCTCAAAAAGGTCCGCCATCACTACCCTAGTCGGTTGCCTAACTAATAACCCGACCTTGAATGCACCGGCAATTTTGGTAGCATGGACTATGAGTAGGGCACACTAGAATGGCAAAACAAAAGTGTTTCATTTTTAGGGAAAATACATTCCCTGTTTTAGGATGTCGTAACTGAAGCGATCACTGAGGCATATGCGTCTCGGTTGTCTCCATTGAATAATTTTGTAAAAAAAAAGTTTTACAATTCAGATTTATAAACTAATCGAAATTTTATCGAAATTGCGCGATATTTCCCGAAATCGAGGCATACTCACTCGTTAGCTATCGAATAAACTGATGCAACTCTGTGAATAAAACCCGTAGTGCGACAACCTGCAATGATGACATCATGTTCTGTAAATGAAACAGGATTGCCAGACGAAAATGGTAAAGTAAGGCCAAACCTTCTTAAAAATAAGGCAAAAAAGGCCAAATTTGAAAAACTGATTGAAATACTTATTTATCTCTAAATTCACTATAATAAAAGGCTTTAATTCATGAAAAAGAATCACATTAGATAGACATAGTTGCAATACTCTATTAATAAAACAGTATTAAAGTGAAAAAAATTTAAAACCTTTTCATAAATCATTTTGCACTGCAAAATTTGCAGTGAAAATTTCTGCTCTTGCCAACTCTAAATGAAATAGCCGAGCATAATGTATTAATCTCATGATTTAAAAAAATATGTAAGAAGATTATTTTTTAATTAACTTATAATAAATGAAAAGTGATTCCGTACTCAGAATAATTAACAGTAAAAAAAATTGTATTCCATTAATATAAATAAAATTGATTTCAGACTCATAACAGATCGTTTCCAATAAGCGATAAAAATTTCCAAGAATGACCTGTTTTTAGTTTTGATATCTTCAACTAATCTCGAAATCCAACGCATTGTGCCGTTCTACATATTGTTTTAGAAAGTTTTTGTGTATATCTTAGGTTTAAAATTAAGCGATTCTGGGGTATGTATTCATTCAATACCACAAATAGAGGCACAATTTGCTTAAAAAACTGTTAAAAAATTATGTATCCAGAAAAAATCATGTACCCCTGTGAACCATTTGAAAAGTTTAATATACAAATTTTTTTCTCAAAAAAAGCACTTGATATTTTACTTTTTTGTATGGTTAACAACTGTTCGTTGAAGAATTCAGTCAAGAACAGAAAGGAATAATAACTGAAAAAGTAGTTCTTTATATGCTCCTTCAAATAGCTTGATACGCGGAAACACAAGCCTAAGGCTAGACACATTCTGGCAATCAGTCACAAAAGGAACAGAAGCTTTGTTCTGATGAGAAACTATCTCGTTTGACAGCTAACTGTGAACTATTTCAAAAGTTTAATATACAAATTTTAGTCAAAAACAGTAGAATTAGTTACAAAAAGGATTTCTAAAATTCATGAATGAAAAAGCCAAAAAAGGCCAAATGAAAATTCTTAAGGCCAAGCATTTTGAAAAAAGGCCAAATTCTCAAAATCTGGACTTAAAAAGGCCAATATGGCAACCCTGAAATGAAAACTCCCTTTTCAAAACTTGGTAAGGCTGATGAAAATGCTTCTACTAGCCCAGAGACCATTACTATCTCAAAAGTATTTTTTGAATTTCTTTCGGGACATATGTGTCCCGTAAGTCGCGAAATGGTTAATGCAGCTGTTCCCAACCTTTTCTGTTTGTGCGGACCAACTATTGCGTAAAAAACATTCAGTGTTCCACTAGCATAAATATACATATAAAAAATACACTCATATAATATAGATATAGTAATTAATATCAAATATATTTTATTTATATATATCAATGTCATGAAAATCAATCAATGTTGAAATTAAATGGAAAGACTGTATTTTATCGGTAAAAGTGCATAGATGCTCATGAGGGGTATATAAGTGAAATCTATACGAACCGCTACAAAAATTAGAGAAATCATAATGTTATCTGCGAACCTTTGTCACGTCTCCCATTGGCTGCATCCTTCAATCTTAGGTTCGTAAAATTATTTCTATTATTTAATATTTCATTTGAATTCTAGGTCTATCATAATGTTCGGAGTGAAGAACAGTGTTTTTAGCTTTATGCTAGCACTGTTCGCAGAAAACATTATGGTTTCTCTAATTTTTTAGCGGTTCGTATAGATTTCACTATACGCTTTTCATCTATACGCTTATATTTCATCTATACGCTTATATTTCATCTATACGCTTTTACCGATAAAATACTGTCTTTCCATTTAATTTCAACACTGATTGATTTTCATGACACTGATACATTTTCCACAAATCTTCTTGAATTGCAGCATTATTGCAATTCAAGAAGTATATGTAATAGTATTCTGTATTCATATATGTAAGTATATGTAGAAGTATAAGTAAATTCATGCGTTTGTGTTTTATATTATCTTCCCCTTTTATATATGTATCCCCCTTTTGTTTATTTTCTCTCCATAAGAACTCACGGCATTTTCTTTCCGCAGATTTTTTTCTTGACATTTTGTGAATTATGAATGTTTATGTTGATCATGTTGCTTTTACAATTCTGTTATGATTGTTTCTTATTTGTTATATATATATTATGCACGTATGAGTCAATAATTAGTCAAACTTACTGTAAAAGAGATAATTAAAAATGGATTGCTTAGAAAGCAAAAAACTGCATAACTATTGCTTAGCTTTCACAATATAAGAAAACTCAAAAACAAGCTGTCAGAATTTTGAAAAAAATCTCAATGGGTTTTTTGATATTGTTTGTCCTCCACGAGTGAATCATTATCTGGATTAAAATTGGACACTTTCAGCATTTAGTTTATTTCTGTACTTGTGCTTCAAAAAACTAAAGTTGAGAAAGCACGTTCACACAGATTAGTGGTCGCGATTCCCATGAAACGCCTCAATGCAAGTTTCGCAACTACTGGATACTCTTCACGAACATCTTGACTGAACAGCTACTAGCGTTCCGCCTCCCACTAATACGCTACCTGCGGCCCACAAGTTGGCCGTGGCCCATAGGTTGAGAACCGCTGGGTTAAAGCATTCTAGATGTCTATTAAGCTACTCTAGGTGCGCATTTGTAAGGATGAATTGAAGTCTAGTTGTTATTTTTGTTTTTATTATGTAAATGTATCTCCTGAAATATATTCTACAGTTATCTTCTGATGCAGTTTCTATCTTGTGTAACACAAATAAACCAGTACGCATGCGCGTGGAGATAACGGATTCTCTTCAAAAGTAAATTATACGGATCGGTAGACAGTCAACCCTTTGACGGATTTGGCCCAAAATTTTATACGGACCTACATTCATGATGATAAAACTGTGTACCAAATTTTTTTTATCTAGCTATTCAAGTTTTTGAGTTGTAGTGTTCACATGACCGTGGGCAGACGGACAGGCAAACTTCCCGTGGACGGATCTTGTCCAAAATTTGATAGAAACCTACAAATTATGTGCCAAGTTCACATACCAAATTTCATCGCCGTAGCTCTAATAGTTTTCGAGTTATCGTGTTCAAAGACAGACACAGACACACAGACATAATTCCAAAATTGTGTTTTTCGGACTCAGGGAGGTCTAAAACGTGGAGATTCGTCACAATCTCGAGTTCGAATTTTTTGATGATTACAATACTTTCTCTTTGCATACTTCGTATACGAGAAAGTAAAAATATCGATGCTTGAAAATGTATCGTCTTATATTAAATTTTGTTATCAGCTATAGCAAACTATACGGCTAGAGGTCCAAGAAAGCATTGATCCCTGGTTCTCTATTCTTTCAAATTTTTTCAGTGTTTCTCCCATTTTGGTTCGCTGATATTAAACAATTTGCTTATTTACTTGTTTTTACACTTTCAAGAACAATATAAATTTTATTCGTGTATCATCAATAAACTACTTGTAGTGTTGCTCTAAAACGTTAGAGCTGTCCAGTTCCGTTCGATTAAACTTTCTGAACCTCAGCTGAAACGAAAAAATTCGAAAAAACCTTTTGTAGCAGGTATTCTTGAAATGCACTAGCGCTTCTGAAAAGAATAACAGCAGACGAATATTTACATCAATTTATTCATCAAATCATAATAGCTTTTGAAAACACTTGTATCTCGGAAAATTTCTCATGTGTATTTCATCACCATTTACAATTAAAAATTATCGAAAATATCCTTTGGATTGCAAGAAGTTTCATTCAAATTTAATTACTTCAAAAAACTTTTTCAATTAAATTTTTGCTTATCATTAATTTCCCTTTCATTTTCGTACTTATTTTCAAAGTTTTATCTCGCAGAAAAATTTTCATCTGTGGTAAAATGTTTGAAATTCTGTTTCTAGCTCAACTGGTGCTGCCGAACTCGACAGTTCCCCTTCTGCTTAAAAACATAGTAGGGAAAGCCTGCGCTCTGTAACTACGCATGCGCGCAGGCGGAATTCGGTGCCGGAATTATCTTCATTTCTCCTTTACTTTAAGTTACTTTCTGCTTTGCGCATTATTTTCGGGTAGTGAAAAATTAAGATAGGGAACTTAGTTTCCTGCCTCAGTTTTTTTTAGCTTCTTATTTGAAGATCGAAATCGTTTAATGTAAAATTGAGTCAGATTGTTGATAGATTCAAATGTCAAATGCGAAATAAAATAAATTTACACAATGGAAAAAGTTGGGGGGGTGCTGCAGTACCGCAGGCCCTACGCACAAGCCGCCCCTGTACTACATAATAAAACAATTTAAGATGAAAGAGAGAGAGGGACACCTGTTCTCTGATTAACACCTTATAGTTTGACAAATTGGAAATCTTTCATATTTAAAATTATAATTAAATAATTTCTTTGGTTCAAGATCAAAATACTAAGTAAAATCGGTGTAGGTGGCGCCTTTGGATTATTGGCGCCTCTGGGCCCATTTAGCCCATTGGATAAGACAGCCCCGGTTGCCAGTGGAGACAATTGAAGCAATTTTGATTTGTCATTATAATTTTAAAATGACTTGCGCCCAATTTTATAATTATGTGTAAGAAGAAAATGACATAATAACGAAAGAAAAATTAACTTTAAAATATGATTCGGCTAAAAAGAATTTGCCTTGGATCTTTTTTATTATTCTACATGTTCATTTTATTAGATTGCTTAAACTTTATTAATTTTTTTATCAGAGGAAAATAAACCACTACCTACCCACTTTTTTCAATTTCATGTTTTATTTATTTAGAACTTAAACGTCCCGTATCAATGCTTGACAATTATGATAACCTTAAATATAATTGATAATTGATAAAAAAAAAGCCAAATTTTTAGTTCTTAAAGTCGGAGTATCTAAGTAAGTTGCAACTACAACTGGAAAAACATCAATTTATTTTATCAAAAATGCCGAAATGTCTACTTGTTTTGTGTAATATTTTCAGTATCAAGTTTATCGTATTCAATAACGCATTCGCACTTCCAATATTCCAGAAACGAAAGGTTTTCGTGACGATAAAGAGGCTCAGATGTACAGTAGCACCAAGTAACGCCAAAGCTGCGCAGCTCCCAGTGATTCAACCTGAACTCTTCAACCTCAATGAATCAGTTCGGAAGCTTCGGCAGACTCTTCAAACAGTAAGAAAAGCACATTTCATTGGTTTTAAATTAATAATTCAAGATCAAAATTTCTTTCAGTATTTTGCTTTGTAAGTCAAGGACTTCACACTAAATTGCTCAACCGTAATCAGTTTCCACTTTCTTTCTTAAGGCTTTGCATGAGGGTAATTTGCTTTGAATATATATATTTGAATATATCTAAATCGAATTATCTTGCTGAATGAATTATTCATTTTTTGCATTAGCACTATTCCAGAAAAACTCGTATAATATATATTCGAATCACCCATAGATGTCCGTGACGGGGGCGGAGTTAAAAATAACCACGCCCCTTTGCCCTGCGTCGTTAATCGGAAGCGCAAATCACAAAACAACTCAGGCAGGGTTTTTTTATGTAGAGGTAGAATTTGGCTACATGCCAAAGAGATTATGCTTCTTAGATGGTTTAATATCAAAGAGGAGTTATACTAGAATTAAATTATTTTTTACACTTCTCGGAAATCTTTTTGTTGAATTATGACGTATCGGAGCATTTTTTTTTTTTTTGCTTTTTTTTTTTGTGTAGGCTTTTTATTCTGAATATTAGGAAACGTTATGAATACAGATCTTTTTTCAAAATTAAGGGATCTTCAAAGTATCGGACGGAGGTTATTGCTAAAATTTGCCGATATGCATGTGATTTTGTATTGCATATTTCTGAGTGAATCTGTTTTGAAATATGGTTGGCGAGCTAAAATCCCGTCTTAGACTGCCACATATCTTCTAGTATTTTAGAATTATTAATTTAAAGTAAAATCGAAAGACAGTAGTCTCTCAGTAATCCGGCAGATATCGGACCAGAGGACTGCCGTATTAACGAAAGCGCCGGTGGAGTGGAGGATAATTAAAAAACATTCATTAAAAAACGCAATTTAATTGCAAAATACACTACATGATCAAAAGCATTCGGACACTTTCGGATTTACATATTTTTCCAAATTTCTCCAGAAAGACTGGAGGAACTGCACTTGTGTTGAATAGGCTTGAACTCACATTTAAATTGGAGATTCGGTCCTGAGGGCATTTAGGGAACCGAACAGAAACAAATCGAGACGAAAGGAGATTTCGGCTCACCCCGTTTCACAGAAAGCAGGTAATGATTTTGAAACTTTCATCAATGGTTTTGTTTGGCGTGCGCAATATTTACACTCGTTTTCGCAAAAAATTTCACGAATATTCGCGAAGATATAAAGTTTTTCTTAAAAAATCCCAAATTTTCCCGCATGTTTTTAGCTTATAACACGCAAAGTTTTCAATTAAATTATACGAAACTCACAGAATACTTGATAACACGTTAGAAAAGTAAAATATTTTGAATATTAATGGAAATATGAATATTGTACTAAATAATTTTTTACTGTGCATGTGCGAAACGTAATGTAGGGATAAATAAACCTCACTGTAAAGTACTGTAGGGATAAATAAGCCTCAAGGTAAAGTACCGTAGGGATAAATAAGCCTCACTGTAAAGTACTGTAGGGATAAATAAGCCTCACTGTGAAGTATTGTACTGATGAATGAGCCTCAGGGTAAAGTGGGGCAAAATCGTCTAAATATATGGCCTAAAAAATAGTCTAAATATATGGTTTTGTTTGGCGTACACAATATTTACATGCATTTTTGCAAAAATAACACGAATATTCACGAAGATATAAAGGTTTTCTTAAAAAATCCCAAATTTTCCCGCATGTTTTTTGCTTTTAACACGCAAAGTTTTCAACCACATTATACGAAACTTACAGAATACTTGATAACACGTTAGAAAAGTATTGTATTAGAATTTGAAATAAATACTTTGAATATTAACAGAAATATGAGTATTGTATTAAATAATTTTTTACTGCGCATGTGCGAAACGGATGCTCCTGGCGCGTTACTGGAAGTTCTTTCCTTCTCAATCCACTCAAATTAGCTTAGCTCAAATTGGGAAAGACAGACAAAAAAAAAAAAAAATACTGACGCAGTAGTGTCTCAAAAAAGAGCAGTTGAAGCGTTAAATCGAACTATGAAAGATATTAATAATAACCAAATTATCATGGGAGGGATGGCGGTATTCATTTGAGGCAATTTTAGACAGATTGCACCTGTAATAACTAGGGGATACTGATGGATGAAAATAATGCCTGTTTAAAGACGTCTCCGTTATGGGAGCATGTCAAAAAAATTAAACTCGCTACGAATATGAGAGTTCAACTGTTCAATGACACTGAATCAGGACTAATATTTTGAAAACTGGTGAAGGTCGGTTTAAAACAGATTCAAACAGGGTATTAAACTGAAAGGGGAATTTTTCAAAATTGTTCATAGCACAGAGGAACTGATAAGCAAGGTTTATCCTGCACTACAAGCTAATATGAGAAATCGAAAATGTTTGTTGAATGGGTAATTTTGGCACTGACTAATGAAAGTTTAGGTCAGATAAATGAAAAAAAATATGCCACAAATGGAGAGAGGTATTACAGAATATCTAGTTGTAGATACCGTATTGGGCAATAACAAGTAACATAATATCCTGTAGAGTTCTTCAACTCCTTAGAATTGTCAGGGGTACCTTCTGACAAGCTGAGATTAAAAGTCGGTGTGCCAGTACTACTATTGATACGTAACCTCGATGTACCGAGACTGCGCAATGGCACACGGTTACAAATTACACGCTTAGGTCCATCACCTCATCGTGGGCGACTGTAGTGTACGATTGCAGTTTTAGTGCTGCTCTCTCCGGAAAGTCTAGGGAACGTGTTTGGCGTGTGCCCGGTTGTCCATAACCTTGGGACTCCGGGTTTTGGGATATTTTAGAATTTTAAACTTTTTAGAGTTTTTATAATACTTTGACTTCGGGTTCTGGATCCACTGGTGGGGGGAGTACACAAAGATTTCTTCCTATCTTAGGACTTTCTTTTTACCATCTTAACTGCTCTACATGGGTATTTTAATATCTGATATACATATTTTAACTTTGACTTTGAATCCTGGGACGCTTTGGACTTTCGCACTTTCACTTAATTACTCCTTGTGGAATGTGTGATCGGCTTTGCCCATCTGTTGACGGCTCCTGCATACTTTGTAGGCCTTCTATCCATTTGACCTCTTTTGCCTAAGATTTTAAATTTTCACCAAGAGTTCAAGTTCAACTTGTGTGTGTGCTGTGTGAGTGTTCGTAGTGTTGTGTGTGTGTGTGATTATTTTATACTTGAATTAGATTTTTGGCTTTATACGTATTTTTATATTACTCTGAGATGTAAAGCAGATTGCTTACCGCTATTTATTTCTGCCGTTGAATGTATCTATTCATTAATAATTTTATCAATCAATCATTGTTCATTTTTTATACTTCCGCCAATGTAAGGCGCAGTTTGAATAATCTCTGCTTATTTGACATTATGTGTTGTAATAAATACAGGTGCCTCTGCCGGTCCTTTTTGCCTTACACCCTGCTTGGGTAGGCTGGACCGGTATGAGTACCAACACTTAGGTCCAAACGTCATGCGACTGTCATAAAACTGTTATGACTGGCATAGCGAGAGCAGAGAGTGTTTTAATTCCACGCATTCCGATAATACCGAAGGATTTACCATCCCAGTTCAGAAGGTAACAATTCCCATTAGAAATAGCATTTGCCAGGCTCAGGGCCAGACACTCAAAGTAGCAGCCGTACATTTGGAAAAACCATATTTTTCGCATGGGCAACTAACTATTTGTGGCGAGTTCACGTGTGTCCAGCCCACAAAACCTCTACATCCGTGCAAAAAAAAGGTTAGACAACCAGCGGGAGTGGTCTCCCCTAAACTTTCTCGTATACTCCCCAAAAAGGTGTCATTTTCCCTCTAACTAGGGTTGCCATACATCCCGTATATACGGAACTGTCACCTCATTTCACTACTCAGCCCCGTACACTATTTGTCCCGTTTGCTTCCTAAAGTCTGTGTCATAATTTTAAAATGACTTGAGTGCAATTTTATAATTATGTGAAAGAAGAAAATGATATAATTAAGAAAGTAAAATCAGCTTTAAAGTGTGACTGGGCTAAAAAGGATTATCCTCTCATCTTTTTTACTTTCTCGTATACAAAGAGAAAGTATTGTAATCGTCAAAAAATTCGAACTCGAGATTTTGACGAATCTCCATGTTTTAGACCTCCCTGAGTCCGAAAAACACAATTTTGGAATTATGTCTGTCTGTGAACGCGATAACTCGAAAACTATTAGAGCTACGGGGATGAAATTTGGTATGTGGTCTTTAAACATAATTTGTAGGTTTCTATCAAATTTTGGACAAAATCCATCAGCGGGAAGTCTGTCTGTCTGTATGGCCGCGGTCATGTGAATGCTATAACTCAAAAACTTGAAAAGCTAGATGGATAAAATTTCATGCACAATTCGTGTATGTAGATCCGTATAAAATTTTGGGCCAAATCCGTCAAAAGGTTGACTGTCTGTCGGTCTTTATAATCGCATCTCTAACGAATCAGCTCTCTCCACGCGCATGCGTACTGGACGCAATCTTCTGTGCACGATATTTATTGACTCCTGCTTAGCGCATTTTTTCATCCGATTCTCCATGCGTATGCGTACTGGTAGCAATCTGTGCACGCGGAAGGATTATGTGACTTTGTCCTTGAGCCAGCAAGAGTAGAAATCGGTACGCATTTAATCGGAACGCATCTCTTTGAATTTGATTCTTTACCTAAATATTTTTTGATAGTCATTGGATCCTGGGTTACAATAGGTTCGATTTTTTTTTATCCACGCGGGGGGAGGGGAAACAGCACCTTTTTCGAGAAGTATACGAGAAAGTTTAGGGAAGAACACTCCCGCTGGTTTATTATTCTATGTGTTCATTTTATAAGATTGCTTAAATTTTATTGATTTTTTTTTATCGGGGGCCGTCCATAAATGATGTCACGCTTGGAAGGGGGGATGGGGTTCGTGAAATTGTGACAGTTTGTGACAAGAGGAGGGGAGGGGTTAACAAGAAGTGTGACATCACACATTTTGGTTAAAATAAAAGCATTTAAAATCAGAAGATATAATTTTGAAATTACCAGAATTTGAGGGTATTTTTTAATCGGGGCTAAAACAACTTTCATGTGATTTTTTTTCACTTATATTCCTTTCCTTTTGAAAAAGGCATTCAAGATAGGTTCTGAGAATATGGTAGCAGCAGAAATTCTTCACCATTAGAAGCAAACCTCCCCCTGTCTCACCCTTGGAATGTCCAACAAATGATACGTCGCCCCACCTGGGTGAGTGGTAGAACTGGTAGTGGCACAAACAGGTTGATCTTATTGCGGCGCTTTTTTAAAATTCAATCTGTTTAAAAGTATTTTGTGTTCATAAAGTAAAGATAAGATTTAAAACAAAATATATCAAATTCTATTTCAAATTCCAAAATACTTCTGTTTACAATTGCTCTTTTATATTAATATTTTATTATTATTGTACATTAATTACGTTTTTTGTTGTAAACCTTAATCTTATTTCATACAAAATAAGTACACATATAATCATTATTATTGCTATGCTCACAAATGTCATTAAAACACATAGTAGAAGTTTGAAAATAAAATTTGAAATATGATCTATAACGTAGTGCTTTGTTTCTGA
>BGPR01022451.1:0-11164 GCA_013235015.1 Araneus ventricosus | reverse complement strand
GGGGAGGGGGGGTCAAAATATTGAAAAAAAGTGTGACATCATTTATGGACAGCCCCCATTGTAAAATAAGCTATTACGTACTCACTTTTTCATGTTTTATTTATTTAGCACCTAAACCTCCCATATCAATGCTTGGCAATTATGGCAACCCTATCTCTCCCCGCGTAGATAAAAAAATTCGAACCTACTGAAAACCAGAATGAAATGATTATCCGCGAGTTTGCTTTAGAGCGCGCCAAAGTCACGCTCGCCAAGACGGAAATGCCTCGCGTCATGCACTGAGCACCAACAGCGTTCGAGCCTTTTTTTGTGTGTGCGGTAGAATGGGGGAAAAAACGAATATGCAATTTCAACCGATTTAAACGAGGGTTTCAAGACTACATATTAAATTTCATTTATCTAAGTCATTTCTTTTGGAAGATATCGTCTTCAAAAGTATGCTATAATATAGACCGACAGACGGTCAACCCTGAAGGATTTGGCCCAAAATTTACTACGGACCTTCATTCCTGATGATAAAACTGTACCATTTTTTATCCATCTAGAGATTTAAGTCTTTGAGTTATAGTGTTCACATGAACGCGGACAGACAGACTTCCCGTAGACGAATTTTGTCCAACATTTGGTAGAAATCTATAAATTACGTGTAAAGCCCATAGACCAAATTTCATCCCTGTAGCTTTAATAATTTTCGAGTTTTCGTGTTCACAGACAGACATACAGACAGAGAGGTGTAAAACGTGGATATTCATCAAAATCTCGAGTTCGAATTTTTTGATGATTACAGTACTTTCCAAATACAGTACTTCGTATACGAGAAAGTAAAAAACGTAGTTTACAAAAGTTTCTTAGCATAGATAAGCAAATTACTTAAATAAAAGAGCAGACAAATACAGTACACTCCTATTAGTCGTCCAATTATGTATTATCAACCGTCAGAACTTTTCATTTTCCCTTTCAACACGTAACGAAACATTTACATTCGTGAATTTAAAAAAAATAATAATTCAAATTCCTCGCGCACGAAGTCGCGGGTAACAGCTAGTAACACATATCTCAGTAAGCTTGACGCAGTTCCTGACATAAGATTATATCTGCCTTCATTTGAACCCAATTTTTGAAAACTCATCTCTACGAACGGAAAAAGAATTTCGAGGAACTGAAATTGTCTTCCATGCGAAAATTTGACATAACGATCGGTAAATATTAGCTTTCATCACGCGTTAACACGAAATTATTTCACTGTTGTTTTCATTTGTTAGGTTGCAGAACTAACACCAGTGGCGGACTGGCCAGCTTGCCTGATGGCAAGTGGGTCCCTTTATTAAGTCAGTATGGGGCCCTAGGATGTCTACTGTACAGCAACAGTAATGAGTGCGTAAAAGAGAAGAACTCGTTTTTTCTAGAAAATATCTTGCGCCTTTTTTGAGTAAACTTACAAATAGTTTTATGTAAACCGCACCCGGAACTTGTACAAAAGCGCAAGGCAATAACCACAAGGTTTTTATTCTTCTAGGAAGCCGCGGCAAGAAGGGGGGAATAACCCCTCTGTGCAAGGGAATTCGCCTATTTTCTAAAGAAAAACAAGGGATACAAAAGCCTCCTTTGGGCCGCAAAAACTGCAACAAAGGAGGAGAGGGATGGGATATCACGTAATTTGAGGATCAAAAGACATGTTTGAAAATATTCCATTTTTCTGGGATGAATGATGTAACGATATTAGTGAAATTTCGAAGCTAAAGAAATTAAAGACCTTGTTAAGAAATTCATTGTGAGGCCGCGGTAGCCTAGTGGTAAGGTAAGGTTATGGTTCGCCAATAACTTCTGAAATAGTTATCGCACGAAAATTATTTTTACACCATCTTAAAGAGAAATAAATTGTCTTTTTAATGATACTGATTTCATCGCGGTGCAATTTTTTTCTCTAATAATAATTAACATTTCAAAATTAATTTTAAACGTAATTTGTAACAATGTTTTCTATTGTCATAAAATTAAATTCAAACCAATTTATTGTTTTATTAAATTCTTCATTCAAGTGCTTTTGCAACTGTTAAAGTTATGATGAGAAAATATTGTTTTTTTTGGATATTAACTCCAAGGCACACTTGGAGCCGCAGTATCCTAGTGGTAAGGTCGGAGCCGGGGGTTCCAAGCTCGAAACCCATTTGCGCTGAAGATCCGCTGTGTATGTGGGTCTGTTGCACTTTAAATCAGACGTAGTGTGTCAAATCTCCTCCCGCTGGTGTGGTGCGGAAGTTTGGAGGAAGGGAGTTCCAGCTCAGATGTTGTCCTCGTCCTCTGACTGCGGTTGAAAACTATGAGGTCAGTCCTAAAATAGCCCTCGTGGTTCTTCAAAACGGGAGGTTAATATAACTAAACCTAAACCAGAAGAAATTATTTATCTGAGGAGAACATGGAATCTATTGAAAAGGAATTGGTAGGTGATTTGATTGCAGCGTAATTATTAACAGATTTGCTCAGTCGTCGTGAACTGACTTGCCACTTAATGAAGTGGACAACATGAAATACACTTTTGTTCTTTTGATTTGTTAATAGTTGACAATAAGAAGTAATTAGTCTTAAAAAAATTGGAATTGGTAAATAGTTTGCACTTATTTTCAGTTTGGTTAAAAAATTTTCAAAATTACAGTATGCTATGCAACCTTCAAATTATTTAATTTTCAATCGTAAAATTGTATTTGTAGTTGGCATTTCTTACTTTCAATCACATATATTTCCAATTCTAATATTATATATTTTAAAGTCTCAATGTATTCCAAAATCACTTTCCAAAATCCAAATTCCAAAATCACTTTTCTTAAACTTCAGTTTCGTTCTATTTTCCGCGCTGGAGGTATATTAAATCTCTCGTTTTGGCATATTTATTACTAAAAGAATGTTTTAATCGCTTTCACGTGCCCACCGAAAATCATGACGCGTCTCCTTGGCTCTAGACTTTTTCCCTAAAACTCTTAAGTAATTTATTAAAAATAACCAATATTCCCTTCACTTTGATCACGAGTTATATTGTTATTCCCTTCTCTGAGAGAATCGGGGATTTTCTGTACACTTTTACCTAAAACTTCAACTAAAGATGTTGGTATGCCCGCCACTCTCCAAAATATTTTTATAATAAAGCAAATATATATATATATAACAGACTTTTCGATAAAGAATAGATTTTAGTAACTTACTAATTTAAATTAATTATATTTGTAATAAATAAAATTGAAAAATATATGTAAGATGGAATGTGCTAGATGTGATAAGGGCCCCCTTTACTCTTGGCAACCACTATTTTTAGACCCAGTCCGCCACTGACTAACACTGTTATAAAGAATGGAATAAAACGTAAAATCATAAATAAATCCTACAATTGTTATTAAGCTAACTCGAGTCGTGTGACTCTTAAAAAAACCTGAGCCCATAACATTTTCAACAAAACTTTCTTTGAAGGAAGGGATGATCGAGGGAGGGTACAAAATGAAAAGATGTATCAAATGGTACGAGAGGAAATAAAGGTTGCGAACCACTTGTATACATTATGATTACAGTAGAATCCGAACTAATTGGGACCGGTGCCTGCGATAGATAGAACAGAGAGAAAATGCGACATCAACAGACATTACGTTTATGAGACGTTGGCATAATATTGCTTCCACGTCGAGAATAACATCACTTCGTCAGATAAATCTGACAAATTTCTTCACCCCGAAAGATCGTTAATGTAAATGTGTATGTGATGTGTTAATGCAATGTGTTTTATTAAATGCAAATGTGATCCTTGAATTATTGCATTAGTTTCTTCAATGTGTACAAAATTTTGCAAGCAGAAAAGTACTTTTTTGTTTTTGGTATGTATCTTTAAATCTTTTCAGGTAATCTTTTCAATTAGATATAATTTTCGAAAATAAAATCGGTTCGGATTAACCGGAATTTCGGCTTAGCGGGGTTCTACTGTAGTTTACTCCAGGGGTGGAGAACATGCGGCCATTTTGAGTTTTTTATGCGACCTTAATAGTTATTTACAATTTCCACTGAAATAACATGCTTTTCCGCAATATAATAATAATTACAGAACAATAACCTTTAAGATTTTTTGCCAAACTGCCGAAATTTAACGAGGCCTTTCAGTGAAAAAAGCATGCCCACCCCTGGTTGATTCCATTTATATTATAATGAAGCATCAATTCAAACAAAATAATGTGGTATATTGGGAAAAATGGCACTCTGTAGATCGCCACAAAGTTTCATTGTTATTTTCCAACAAAAATTATGTATTTTTAATTATTAATTACATCCTTCTTTACGTTTTTATTGTGACGATTGCAAAATTTTTATACAATAACGGCTTTCTTCGGATAACAGAAGAGCAAGTCAGTAACAGTCATATGAAATTTTGTAGTCCTACGCAAGTTTTTTCTTCCCCGAAAGGTGGACTCGGTGGAACCCTTCGCTTTAACTTTTAGCGAAGACAGCCTTAAGATAGAGAGTCATTTGTAGGTTTGAAGCTGACCAGTTTCAAGCCGACATTGATGTTTAGGAGTGTCTCGAATGGTGCCGTCCAGGCAGGGGAATCTCAACAAATGTGAGAGCCCTGGGGTATAATAATTTGGCGCCACATGAGAAATTTAACGAGGAATTTGAGCACCTGTGATCCAACGAAATTTTAGTCTTCTTATACCTGGAAGAGCTAAAGTTGGTTTTATCAATTATTTTAAAATGCTTTTGGCTTGAAAAGCAAATGCATTGCTCAATGTTTAGGAGTCTCTCGAATAGTGCCATCCAGGCAGGGGCTTCTCAACAAATGTGAGAGCCCTGGAGTAGAATAATTTGGCGCCGCATCAGAACTTTAACGAGGAATTTGAGCACCTGTGATCCAACGAAATTTCAGTCTTCTTGTACCTGAACATACTAGAGCTAAAGTTGGTTTTTATCATTTTTTAAAGATGTTTTTGGCTTGAAACGGAAATTGTGGCGCGAGATGTGAAATGATCGGAAACATTATTACTCTCAAGGTGACCAACAGTCCTCCTTTAGGAAGGTCAGTTCTTCTTTTGTAAGCTCTGTCCTTCCTCGAAAAGTGTTCTCCTGCATGCTTTTATTATGCATTTATTGTATTATAGTGTATTCTGTGTTTTTGTTGCAATGAATGAAATATTTCTTTTATTTACGATATTTTTTCCCTTCAATTTATTTGTGTCCTCATTTTCGTTGCAAAAAAAGTTGGTCACCCTACTAATCTTTTGATCTGGCGTGGAGAATACGACAAAAAAATGGATGTCCGACTGAACAGAGTTTATTGTAAACAAGATGTAAATAACTTAGTAAATTATTTTTATACAAAGAAAGGCGATATCCACGCGTCTGATGCTACGGTGCCTGTCTACTAAAATAACTGAGCAGAAAAAAAGTCAGCTATTACATGCCCCTTATTTTTCTTTCAATATCAAAAATGAAATTCTTCAAATGCCGATTGCTTCCAGCTTGGAGAGGGGAGCATTAAGATCATTGGGGGCCCTGGTGCTTTAATCTCGTGGCCCCTCTGAATGCATTACATTCATGCACTGATACATTTCGACTTGCCAATCATTACGTTTTAAATAAAGTTTTGATAATTGTGCATACTTTATTTTATATACTTTTTTCATTGTAACTCTATTTTATCCATAGCAATTGATATCTTATTTAATATTAATTAGTTTAATAGATCTTTGTTGATAATTAAAATATTCTGAATTCAGTAATTAAAATTTTAGATCCAAAATTCGCATGCGTCAGTATTTACAGAAACATATTCGAAAGAACTTAAAGATTCGTTGTATAAAAGAAAATGTATTTGAGTTTTTTTATAGCGAAATTACTTTGTATAACGACTCATTATATCAGTTTATTATTTCCCACACAACATTCAATTAGTCAATAGCAGTCATAGAAAGAAGATTATTTTAATACTAAATATTTAAATACTGAAGTGTAAATAATAAAAATACGACTGGTGATACTCATAATTGAACATTAACGCTAATATAATCAATTTATCTTTTCTTCTTCTTTTGAAGAACCATTGTTTTATTATAAATAATTTTGACTTTCCTATCGTTTTAATTATTTAAAATTTTTCAGCTCTGGAACAAAATCGCTAGATTGAAGAAGGAAAGGGAAGTGTTCCGAAAAACTGTATTTAAGGTAAGGCGGCTTAGGAGAGTTGCGTCCAACAACCTCTCCAGGCATAAAATCCACAAAATCATAAAATCCATGCTTCAAAACAGACCCCTCTTTGAAAAATTTCAGTAACCTATTTCAAAAATCCTAATTCTTGTTCTCATCAAAATGGTATAGATTTTTCAACATCCTCAGCAATGTAGAACTAGTCTTCTGTACTTATAAAAGGCAATGTTTGCGTGTGTGCGATGTCCAGACGAATCTATCACACTTACAGCCATGAAATTTGGCACACAGGTAGACGTAATGATGACTCAATGCACCTCGAAGTCAGAATTTTAAAATTTAATCTAAATTTTTTTATTTAATGTTTTGTGTTGTTTTGGGTCATTTTTGGCACGTTTACGGCTATAGTATCTTTTTTAATGATCGTTGAAAAACAACCAATGCACCATCGGATAAAACAAACAATTTTCGTTCGAATGAAGTTTGTTTTGAATTTCCAACATAATTTACTGAATTTTGAGAAATTTTTAAATAATAGTTACTTTTATGGTAATTTTTTATAAGGACTTCTTCAAATTCTCACATCTGACGTTCTAACAACTCTATAATTTTCTTTTTTCCCCCAGATTATAACAGAAGCGTTTCTGTCGGATTTTAAACAATAACGGTTAAAATATCTTATTCCATTTTTTTAAAATTAATTTTTCCCTGATCAGTTCAAACAGTTTTTTTGATAGCGAGAGTTTCTCCGGACGATCCCAGAATGCATAGTTGCTTCTTCGCAGGAGGTGACGTAATATGCTTTCACTCCCAGCCTGCATTTCTACAATCCGATTCCTTCCGGTCATTGTTGAGAGGAAAAATAAGCGGGAAAATCAATAATGTTTTGATTTTGTTTTCAAAACTTTTTTGTGTCTTTGCGAACATTTCCCCCCCCCCCCATTTTGTCGAAGTCCTGATTCCACGGGCAACCCCGTGCGCGTACTGCTAGTAAAGTATATTTTATTCAAACGCTTTGATTGTACTTGATTTTTTGATGCACCTGGACTTATGACACATGACTAAGAACTGAACAGCTTTTACTATTTTTATTTTATTTTTATCATTGAATGACAAAAATTAAAAGTTTCACATGATTTTTTTTCATTTAAAGTATACACGTTGTTTTTGTGCATTTTATATGCGATCAATTATCGTTTTTTTTTGTTTCTCTCTCTTTTATATTATCAAATTACGTTTAATATTAACTTAATAATATAAATTTCCTTCTTACTTTTTAAATTTGTTATTAAAATTGTCATTCATCTTCACATTTTAAAAAAAATTATCGCTCTTTTATTCAGTGTAATTATCATTCAGAATTCATGTACTTCTGTGTTTACAGAGTTTGTTTACGTATTTTTATTTTCATTGTACGCGAAATGTATTCTTTTCATCTGTGTAAACTAGGCACTTTAAATAGCCTATCTATATATGTAACATCAGGTTTTAAAGGTGAAGTAATCCATGTTGTTAAGGAAAAGACAGCAGTTGTTGAATCTTCATTTATTCCATCGTAGACAATAGTATGTTACTTTTCAATAGTTAAATTAATGATATTATACGAGTATCCATGACCAGATTGAAAAAGGTAACGCGCGAAGCAGTATAATATATATATGTTATTCGTTTACATGCTTTAGTGAAAAAGGGCAGATAGGAATGCGCACAAAGTTTAAGTACCCAGAAAAGGGAATTTCCCCGGTAAGACTCGTGACTCAAAAAGAAAGTTGTAGTGCGCTTATTACGATGAAAGTAGGAGTAATTAAAATGAGGTGTCGTTAAAAGATTATTTAAGAAAGTTAAACAATTAAAATATCACATATATATATATTTTTTTGCGATCCTTAAAAAAGGTGACGCTTTCATACCCATTCAACCGTGCAGTAGCCATAATGGTTATAAGCACGGGGGTAGGAGGGTGGTGTTCTATAACAGAACGCCGTCCCATGTCCCCGTGCCTGACGCTATTACGAACCGGTTGAGTGGACATGGGGCAAAAGAAACTGCGTCGGCCTGGAGGGTGTTCTATAACAGGGATTCTCAATCTTTTTTCCTCGCGTACCCCTTGATTAGTCTTTTTATTTTCACGCATCCCCCTACAATCATCTATTTATGCAAAGAAGTTTTTATCAATAATGTTAAGGCCTTAGGTAAGCCTAACAGTCAAATCACTCGAATTAATAATACAGTAGAACCCCTCTAATCCGAAATTCCGGTTAATCCGAACCGATTTTATTTTCGAAAATTATATCTAATTGAAAAGATTACCTGAAAAGATTTAAAGATACATACTAAAAACAAAAGAGTTCTTTTCTGCATGTATAATTTTTCACACATTGAAGAAACTAATGCAATAATTCAAGGATCACATTTACATTTAATAAAACACATTCCATTAACACATCACATACACATTTACATTAACGATCTTTTGGGTTGAAGAAATTTGTCAGATTTGTCTGACGAAGTGATGTTATTCTCGACGTGGAAGCAATATTATGCCAGCGTCTCGTAAACATAATGTCTGTTGATGTCGCAATTTCACTCTGCTCTATATATCTCAGTGTTATTTCCAGCGCATTTGCAGCTTCAGGATGGGAAACGAGACATTTTCTGTCTCATCAGTTTCTTCTAGATCAGAGTCATCTTGTGGCTTATTCTGAACTAAAGAGACGATTTCTTCATCTGTATATAACTGATTGGCTTCAGTATCGCAAAACAACCACTCAGTTACAGTGTGTTCAGTTGCGTCTTCGCAGCCTGGGATACATTTAATAAGCGGAAGAATTTCGCTTTTGTTTGCTTCTCCCTGTTCAACTTTGCTAGAATCGGCTAAACTTGGCCATAACTTCTTCCACGACTTTACTAAACAATTCTGTGTAACATTGTCCCATGACTCCAATACCCAGTAATCTTTTATTGTGACATTCTTTATAAGTTGCAGTTCAGAGTCAGAACTACCATCGATTCAAGAAATAGAAGTACTGAGTACTTATAACTTACATTTTTTAGCACACATCTTTTTCTTTTCTATTTTTATCGGAATTTCGGGTAATCCAAATTTTTTGTAATCCGAACAGGCACAGGTCCCAATTACTTCGGATTAGCGGGATTCTACTGTATTTGCAGAACCTATTTTTGATTTTACATTTTATTCCATTTTTACAATAGTATTAGTTCAACGTTAGAACAAATGGAATATGTATTGTAATAATTTCACATTAACTTATAAAGATACCTAAAAATTACAATTTCTTTTGCTTTCTTTTTTCCTTATTTTGAGGGTAGGCTTTAGGACTCTCACAACTTTCACTTTTACTTTTCCCACAAACTTCGGGAAACAAAATTCTGTAGAACTTCTAATTCACATTTGTTTTTTTGTTAACAACAGCTTTGTTTTTGTTAAGAATTTTTTTTTATGTAACAACAAATTTTTTTGTAATTAACAACTTTGAGTTCGGGTACCCCTAGGGGTACGCGTACCACAGGTTGCAAACCTCTGTTCTACAAGGTAAGGCGGGTAAGTGGATACCGATTTCACAACAGTGTAAATTGATTCTGAGTTTAAAGGTTTCTGCTAGCTATAATTTTTCTCATTTTTACTGTTATAATATATTCAAATGTTCAGTGGGCTTTACACTTTAAGTCATCCCCCGGAGGGGGGGGGGGGGCACCGTGAGTTCACGGATGGTTGCCCGCCAGATAACTCGCTTCCCCTGGGGTATAGTAATAGTGGGGATCTGGGTCCCACGAAACGAAAGTTATAAAAGAAAATCTCATGCGCATTTGCAGAGTACTTAAGAAATAAAACCAGAGTGAGTGGTCTCCCCTAAACTTTCTCGTATAATTTCCCAAAAAGGTGCTGTTTCCCTTCCCCCCGCGTGGATAAAAAAATTCGAACCTACTGTAACCCAGAATCCAATGACTATCAGAAGGTTCTCATTGTAGATTATAGTGATTGTAAAATATTTACGTAAAGAATCAGATTCAAAGAGACGCGTAGCAATTAGATGCGAACAGATTTTCCACTCTTACCGTCTCAAGGACAAAGTGGCGTAATCCTTCCTTTATAATCAATACATTGAACAATGATGTATACGCCGCAAAATGTTTAATACAGTTCAAATTCTTTTAGAGGGTAATTTCATAACATGTTTGATAAAGACTGTCATGAAAAAAAAGCACAATCAAAATTAAATAGATGTATAGAACCATCATAGCATACTTATTGAAAACATGTCTAAGGCTGTAAAGCCTGTGAACAATAAAAGACGCCAAATAAATCCCAAGTTAACCAAAGTTAGAACCACGCGTGGTTTGAAGGATCAAACAAATAAAAATCCCTGCGCATGTTTTTGCTAACAGGACTCAAGAGAGACGCCCTAAATGTTGCTTCCTTATAAAATCTCGCCGCCAGAATTGGTTTTTGCAACCGCCAAAGCTGAGTGTCCGTTCTTTTGCAATATGCGCATTTCAGAACGCATGCGCATGGAGTTGAAATGGGCAGCGTGATTATACAGGCCGAGAGTCACCCGTTGGACGGATTTGGCTCCAAACTTTCTATACGGAACTACATTCATGACGAGATAAAACTGTAAAAAAAACCAAATTTTATCCATCTAGCTATTCAAGTTTTTGAGTTATAGTGTTCATGACTTCGGACATACAGACAGCAGACTTCCTGCTGACGGATTTTGTCCAAAAAATTTGATAGAAACCTACAAATTATGTACAAAGATCATATACAAATTCTCATCCTCAGCTCTAATAGTTTTCGAGTTATCGTATTCACAGACAGACATAATTCCAAATTGTGTTTTCGACCCAGGGATGTCTAAAACGTGGAGATTCGTCAAAAAATCTAGAGTTCGAATTTTTTGACACCATAATAATTTCTTTGTATACTTCTGTATACGAGAAAGAGCACACAACTGGAACGAAGTACATC
>BGPR01022450.1:0-25360 GCA_013235015.1 Araneus ventricosus | reverse complement strand
CAACTGTAATGGTTGCAGGAACAGGAAGATGGGGCGGCGTCCTGTCCTTTTTTGAACATTCGTATTCCAAAACGGAACGAGCTACACGAATGAAATTTTGTATGTATTCTTTTCACCTGTAGAGGCCAATAGCCATTCTTACCGCATCATAACGCTAACTTCTTTATAACAAGGGTTCTAAAATTATAAATTTCTAAAAGTGCAGGATTTCAAAAATGCACAGAGAACACTAACAAGTGTAACCGCAAAGGAACCATTTCCACCCTGCCTTAGCATCCTGGGTCAAATGAATGATGGCTGTCACGACATCAATACGGGACTGAGGGTGGAGCCCCAATGGCTATCACAGGCCCTCCCTTAAGAGGTACGTCCCCTGGAATGGAGGCCACTCAAAACAACCGTTATTTAATCATTAGAGGAAACGAGAACTTGGTTAATTTCCTGGTGGCTTCTCAACCCTACATCCGACGTGCCTCCCGAGGGATCACAAGCAAGCTTCACTGAAACATGGTATATATGGTATACAGTATACATGGGTGATTTAATATAATACGGTCCCGGATGTTGTGGTCAGTATCTTCAACCATATACAGAGATATGATTTTGAAATATAATCTAAAATTTGATACGTTTTTTAACAAAAGAAAATTTACACGATTCCTATAAATCAAAGGTAACAGAAATCGGTATATGAAAGTATTATTTTCTTCACTTCATTCAATACAAAGAAAGTAATGTATCCTCAAGGCAAAACTTAAGTACTTTCTTCTAGGCCGACCAAGAAAAATGGCAGACACCAGAATTGCATCTTGACTGAGAAGTATCCGAAACAGAAAGAGGTGTCTGATAAATAATCCAGCTTTCTTTTTCTACTGAATGGTGAATTCATCATCTCAGATCTCGCTTTTTCCATTCATATAAACCTTTTACTTTGTTCAACGCATTTTCTCCAGAGAGCTTCAGCTTTTAATCCGTCCAGACGGGCATGGGCACAAAAACCAGGAGACACAAATCAATTTATCAGTATACTCAAACTCACTTAGAGTAAATAAATTGACATAAATGCTTGCTCACTCTCTGGTTTCTCGAATGTCCCATTAATTTATTGTAACATTTTTTTCGTACTTTCTAGTGTCTAAAGGGAGAACATTAGTAAAGGTTGTTGAAATAAGGTTGTTATTATATTGTTCCCTAATTTTTTTTGTCTAGGCTGAATGATTTAATTAAATTAATCGAAAAGCGTATGGTTAATTTTCAATGAAATGCTTATTTATAGAAATTTAGCTGAATAAAAATATAACTGAGTCCGGGGATAATTAGTTTAAAATTTTTATAATAATTCATCTTTTCTGAAAGGAATATCATTTTGAAGGAAAAAAAAATATATAAATACTAATAAAGGGAATGTTTAATTGTGGAAGAGTTAAAAATACAAAAATAATAGCAGACCACGATAAGAAATAAGAATCCGGTGGATGATATCATAAATTCCATTCATCCAAGCAGATTCAAAACTGGAATAGGTTTTCTGTAGAGGAAAAAGACTTTAACGTCTGAATATACTATTAAGTTCCTCTAAGGCCTGAACCCATTCCGGAATATATTGGAAAAAAAACATTTATCCACAAAGAAGAAATTAAAACCAGTTTTTTAAACAGAGCATGAAAAGAAAGGCTTAAAATCTTACCTCTTATAAAAATTGTGGAATGGAACAAAAGAAAGGACTCCGTTACAATGTATTTTAGATATTCAATTTTAAAAGTAATATTCTTTTTAAAAATATTGTATTAGGATTACAGAATGACGCATTCGAAAAACATTTTGATTAATTTTTCCGCGGAATTTTAGAAATGTGTGCAAGTGATGCATTTGGACGAAATCGCAGCTTTCCCCACATACCAAGAAAATACAACTGGGAAAAAATGACTTGGAGATACTAATCGATATATCAGCATCCTCAAGAATACTTAAAATTAATAAATTGGTATAAAAGTTTGATGTCTCTCCAGTTTCTGAAGTGGATCATTATCTTCTAAGAGCCTTAGCGTTTTCCTTTCTCTTTCTGTTATATAGGAATATCTGTGAAGATTTTGGACAATGAAAAATTCATTTTATTGTTTCATGGAGTGCTTATAAAAAGAAGTGTCTCGCACTGATTAAAATACTCTTCAAATACTCAAGCAGATAAATATTCATAAATAAATAATATAAAAGCAATTCATAAACTAAGGCTAATTAATATTTGAATAAAAAACTAAGTATGTTTCAGCTAATTAGCTAATATTGTTAAATTTAGTTTATTTAGTTTCAAACAATAAAATAAGTTTTCTTAAAGGGGTATTTCAATAAACAATAAAGTAAGTTATACTAAAGGATAATTTCTTTAAACCATAAAGTGAGTTATCTTAAAAGGTTATTTCTATAAACAATTGATAAATCTTTTCAATTATTTATTTAATTAAATGCAAATGAAGGGATTGAAATAACGCAGTGATAAAAGTATGCAATATAGAATAAAAGATATGTTTTGTTTTTCGATCAAATTTATGTCTTTTGATTTAATCAAAATGTGATTTTTATGTTATATACTTCAATGATAATAATTAATGAAAATTAAATATTCAACACAAAGAAAGAAGGAATTAATTTTGAAATTTTTATGAATACTAGAAATAACTAACTTCAAACATTTATCACACACACCTACACATTATAATTTCTAAGTCGTCTTCTTCAGCATTATTCTTCAGCTGATTTTCCCTATTCGAAATTACAAAACTAAAAAAGTTTTACTATTCATTCAAATAAACAGTTCTGAACACGATTTCGGTAAGTTACAAACTCATTTTCAAATACATCCCAATATTACAGTACAACCACGGTTAACCGAACTAATGGGAGTGGAAGCCGTTTCGGAGAAAGACATATTCGGCTAAAACTCTGACTCCTAAGCTGGCCGCAACCGGCCATGCGACTTCTATACTAGTGGGGCGTATTTCGACCGGTTGTTGTTCCGAAGGGGGGAGAAGGCAGTTGGGCATTAAAGGGACCCTTAGGAGAGATGTTAGGTTAGATTAACGTCCCGTTTTGTAGCAACACGAAGTCTATTTAGGGACGGACCTCGTCATTTTGAACCGCTGTCAGATGACGAGGACAACACCTGGGCTGGCCCCTCTCCAAATGTCCGCGACACACCAACGGAGAGACATTTGGACACTACGTATGATTTAGCGTGCAACAACAGGCCCCATACAAGGCGGATATTCAGTAGCATCGGGTTTCGGGTTTTTTCGGACCTGCAGTCCCGGGCGGTACCACTAAGCCACCGCGGTCTCTTAGGGGAAAGTTAAGAGATGAAAGGCCTACCATTCATATCTCCCACCACCCGTAGTGAGAAGAAAAGGGGGAGCGGGCGCACGAATCCATTCCACAGATCAATTAGTAAGCAAACCTCCGTATACAACTGTACTCCGATTTTGAGAACTCTGAGGGCCGTATTCACAAAAATTGATTGATCCAGGATTAAATTGGGAATCAGCAAATCCGAGAATCAGTGCTAACACTGGATCAAAGGCCATTTGGTATTCTCCAACAACTGATTACGTGATCCATGGCTTAAGTGGAATAAGAATGTAAGCTACGTTTTGATTGGTCGATGAACGAACATCGCCGAAGTTTTTCGTTCCTCTTCAATCAATCTATCAATCGATGACAGAGACATAATGTAAACATTATCTCGTGTGTTTTGATCAACTAACAAGGTATTTTGATTCTGTCTTTTTATTCTTGTTGTTGCAATAATTATGGATAGTAAAAGGAAGAATTTTACAGAAATTGAAGCCGAGGCTTTTCGCCTCTTCTTATATAAATTCAAATCGGTATATGAAAATAAACCAGCGGGAGTGATCTTCCCTAAACTTTCTCGTAAACTCCTAACAATGTAGAGAAAAAAATAAGCTAAAAGGCAGTGAAACGAACAAGAACCCCAAACGCAGTGGAGAAAAAAAATAAGCGAAACGTCATATCACGATTTCAGAAGGTCGTCCAACGCGGAAGTGGAATTAGAAGCCGACGTGATTACCAATGGGCTGGGTGGAAGATAAAACCAATACGCATGCGCGTGGAGATAGCGGATTCGTTGGAGATGCGATTATACAGACCGACAGACAGTCAACCTTTTGACGGATTTGGCCCAAAATTTATACGGACCTACATTCATGACGATAAAACTGTATACCAAATTTTATCCATCTAGCTATTCAAGTTTTTGAGTTATAGTGTTCGCATGACTTCGGACATACAGACAGACAAACTTCCCGTTGACGGAATTTGTCCAAAATTTGGTAGAAACCTACAAATTATGTTTAAATACCAAATTTCATCCCCGTAGATCTAATAGTTTTCGAGTTATCGTGTTCACAGACAGACACACAGACATAATTCCAAAATTGTGTTTTTCGGACGACTCGGGGAGGTCTGAAACGTGGAGATTCGTCAAAATCTCGAGTTCGAATTTTTTGACTATTACAATACTTTCTCTTTGTATACTTCGTATACGAGAAAGTAAAAAGCAGATGCAACAACTAATAAAGACAAGAGCCTGGGCGCGGCATTTTGAAGCAACACGAGGACTATTTAGGGACGGACCTCGTAATTTTGAGCCGGTGGGAGGGCGGGGACAGCGCCTGGGCCGTCAGGCACCCTCTTTCCAGATTTCCGCGCCACACCCGCGGGAGGATGTTTGGCCACTACGTATGATTTAGCGTGCAGCGGGCCCCGTACACGGCGCATCTGCAGTGGAGTCGGGTTTCGAACCTGCGGCCCTCCAGTCCGAAGGTCGAGACCTTACCACTAGGCCACCGCGGCCTTAACAGTTTTCCCGGAGTTGCAATAAGAAATGCGAAGCAACTGATTACGTACTATAAAAATCTGAAAAGGATTTCGGATCGTCATCCAGCATTTGAATCAATGATTCGGCTGTATCTTTATTTAAACGATAACGCGATCGAAAGGCTACATTATTCATACAGTCCAAATCATTCGCTCTGTCTGGCACAGATCTTTTCCTTCTTTTGATTGTTTATAAAATTTCTAAACTTTCCATATCATCTAAATACGACAATCCATCGTCTTCAATGTGTGTTTTGATAGAAGGTAGAAGAGAAGTGCGCATGCGTAAAACGAAAATCCATGGATTATCTCTATTAACCCTCCGATTTCTGAGGATCAATAAAAGGGTGTTAAAATAGCCGTTGATCTCGGGATTTTCGCTGGGGAATACGGGTTTTCATATGATCAAGGGATTAACACTGATTCGAGGTTTAATCGGAGTGTTAAAGAGTTGGTGAATAAGGGCCTTAGTAGTCAGAGAGTTAAGCCATGAACATCTATTACTATTTCGCATCTTATTACAGTATGTAATTCTGAAATGTTTTGATTTTAAAATGAATTTAATATCTTTTTGTAGGCTACAGTCATGTTCTTTATTAAAGCTAACCCTCCGTCGTTCGGCACAATGCGCCTGACTGGCATAGGTAAACAATTGTAATTATTATTGTAAATACACATTAAATTACTTTTAGCAGTCTAAAATTAATCACTGACCTTCTTGTGGAGGTTTAAAAGAAAACCAGCGGGAGTGGCCTCCCCAAAACTTTCTCGTATACTTTCCCAAAAAGGTGCTGTTTCCCCTCCCACCGCGTGGATAAATTAGAAGACCACATACCAAATTTCAATTATCTAATGTAAGTTACTAAAAGATTTGCACACATCTAAGCAGCCTTTTAGCTTGCCAGCAATATCTCCGATCTGATTGTTCCAAATTTACTACCGATAGTTGTAGTTGAAAATATCATGCACATTGGCAGAGTGCTTAAGAAATTAAAAAAGCATGAAAAACAGAACTGATGAATCAATTGACACTAATTTTGGTTTGTTACTTTATAACTTTACTTTTAACAACTACTCTCGTTCTGTCAGAGTAAAAATATTTCAAAATCCACTCAGAAAAAAATGCATTACGAAATATACAAAATAAAAATAACCGCGATCAAATATGCAACTCTTGAAAATGTTTCGGAGTGAAAGAAAAATTAAAAGGAAACACTCCATAATTAATTCACTTTTATTCGAGAAGAATTTGGCGGTGAGCCAAGATGACCGTATTACGGGAACAGAGGTAAGCAGTACGCATGCGTGTGGAGATGACGGATTCTCTTGAAAAGTAAATTATACGGACCGACAGACAGTCAACCCTTTGACGGATTTGGCCCAAAATTTTATACGGACCTACATTCATGACGCTAAAACTGTGTATTAAATTTTATCCATCTGGCTTTTCAAGTTTTTGAGTTATAGCGTTCGCATGACCTCGAATATGCAGACAGACAGACTTCCCGTTGACGGATTTTGTCCAAAATTTGATAGAAACCTACAAATTATGTTTAAAGATCACATACCAAATTTCATCCCCGTAGCTCTAATAGTTTTTGAGTTATCGTGTTCACAGACAGACAGACAGACATAATTCCAAAATTGTGTTTTTCGGACTCGGGGAGGTCTGAAACATGGAGATTCGTCAAAATCTCGAGTTCGAATTTTTTGACGATTACAATACTTTCTCTTTGTATACTTCGTATACGAGAAAGTAAAAATGGGGATATTGTTGCAAAATAGCCTCACCTTCGCAATTATTTCCATGCAGTACAGTGCGTGTTTTTTTGGATTTGCGATTTTAGAGACATGTCGGAATAACTAGGTTTCAGTTAACGGGGGTTTTATTGTAATACTTTTCTCAAAGCCAGGTATTTTATATTAATTAATCTTCTATTATTATTATTCTCCTAAGCCCAAATCAACATCAAAATGATAATTATCTCAGCCATAGAATCCGATCTGGACAAAGACGATAAATTTATCCTATTTGGCACGATTCTGCTCAAACGTTTATCCGGCATTCAATATTTGCCCCAAATAAGCTTATTCGCCAATGGTTGCGGACAAGGCTTATAAACGAGATGTTTCCGAGTTCAGTATTCAGGTTCATTAAGCGAGATTACGGTTGACTCAGTTTCACTCTGAGCTCAGCCAGCTGGAAAGACACCCACTTCAGAACTTAAACTCCTAATAGAGGAGATGAGATTTAATTTGCATAATTTGGCTCGGATCTACAGCTATTAATAAGCGATATATCAAATATGTATAGTTTCCGTCCAAACTCACGAAGTGCTGTGGAGTAGAATACGTATAATGTAATGTCCGTTTAATTAGAAAATTAAAGCACTTTGTTCACGACCACAACATTTATTTTTGACGATCACACACACACACTATGTACATGTTTCAAGAGAAGAGAGCAAAAAGTGAATACGTAGTAGTGCACATTGGCGCGCTCGCATATTCTGGCAACCATTTAGCGCCAAACTACCAATTCACAGTTAAAAGGCGCCAACATTGTATAACATACCTTGATCGGAACGTGATTTTCCATTCACATTATTTGTTTTGTTACTTTGAAGATTTTGAGAGAATAAAATCTGTAAATGTCCTAAAACTCTTCTGAAGCTGAGGAAATCATCCAAGAACATTCAAATAAACATAGCTTTTAAAAAATCAGATTTCAAAGGGTAAAGTACGGCGTTTTTTGCATGTGTGTGGAAGTGATTTGCAATTAATATCATTCGATTGTTTCCTTATCTTTTAGTCTTCGACTAATTGGAATATTTAAATTCCCTTTGAAATCGGTGATTTCTCTATGTGTATCAAAATAAATTGTCATGTACGCAATTTGATTGTTTGTGTTCTAACCTTTAAGATTTCGAGTGAAAGAAATCGTTAATTATTCTCCTTGAAACTGAGATTTTTGATTTAGTGAGGAAGCGATTCACCATTTACAAAATTTCATTGCTTGTTTTCTTACCCTTTAGATTTGTAATGAATAAAATTATTAAGGCGAGTTGGAACCCTATGTCAGTTAACCCAAATCTTGATACTTCAATGTACTTTTTCTCAAAATCTGTTATAGGTACATATTTTATATTTTTTATACAAGTAAAATACATCTTTCTCATTATACCGAAACGTTTGTTTAAAAAATAATCAAAAATTTATCTTTTACAAATTTTTTTGTGTGAAAACAAAAAATGTAAAATTGGCCATTTCGATGAACCTTTTCTCAAAATCTGTTATAGATACATGTTTGAAACTTTTTATACAAGTAACGTACACCTTTGTCCTTATACCGAAATGAACTTTTTAAAAAAAATTGAAATTTTATTTTTACAATTTTTTTGTATCAAAGTAGTACAAAATTTCACTATGTCTAATTAAATATTTTGGAAATTAATAAAAAATTAACCAAAAGTTCATTTAAGCATAATGAGAAAGATGCACTTTATTTCAATAAAAAAACTTCAAACATGAATCTATAACAGATTTTGAGAAAAGGTACATCGAAGTAACAGGGTTAGGGTTAAGGGATTCCAACTCCTCTTAAGTAACTTTTCAAAGCGGCGATTCTTCCAAATCCCAAAATTAAATCACTGGAAGATAAGATAGTTGTCCAATTTTATAAATATGGACTTTTTAAATCCCCACATAGAATATAAATCTAGAAATTACATTTGAGAATGATGGAACTGTACAAAAGGCTGAAGCTATCGTTAAAGATATTTTAGCGGATAGACGAATAAATTCCGAGACAAGTTTGAAATCTATTTGGGTAGTAGGTGTAACAATAGATGGTCAAAGAGCAAAATATTGCATGGTTACAACATTACCGACCAAAAAGAAATGGTTAAAAAGTCATACTTCTAAGTTCAAGAAGCTCCGGAACTTATTTTGTTACTGAAGAATGAATACGATATAATCTGTTTGTTTAGCGTTTCCTTCAAAGCAACAGCCCTGTGCAGCTTCGCATTTTTGCTACAGTTTATATAAGGATATAAATGCAGATTACAAGGCTTCTTTTTTCAGTTCCTTCATTGCTCATCGGTATTTAGGGACATTTGGGCACGACGTATGATTTGACGTGCAACAGGCCCCATACACGGCGGATCTTCAGTGGAATCGGGGTCCGGGCCTGGAGCCCTCAGCCCCCAAAGCCGAGATCTTACCACTAGACCACCGCGGCCTCCAGAAATATGAGGCGGCTAAGCTGTTGTAGAAGTACCGGAATGTGATGTTTGGACAATAATTCAACACCAGGTGGATGAACTGTGAATCAGTGCTTTATCGAGATGGTGTACCTATAAGGTGACCAACCGTCCTCTTTTATTGAGGACAGTCCTTCTTTTGTAAGTTCTGTCCTCGAAAAGTGAACAATAAATTATTCTAAAATTGTTTTTATTATGCATTTATCATATTATAGTGTATTCTGTATTATTGTTGCAATTAATTAAATGGTTATTTTATTTACGATATTTTTTTACTTCAATTTATTTGTGTCCTCTTTCAGTTCGAGCTAAATTTGGTCGCCTTATGTACCTACGACTTCACCTTTTCCGCGATAGGAAATTTTGAATGCCTGTAATCCCGAACTAGGCGCACGTACTGTATCTATTTAAACTGTAGGAAACCTGTATTGACTAGTTGGTCACATGATATATTTTAAAGACTACACAATGCTTAAGACAAACGCATTTTTTTATCTATGTTTATCCCTCTTAGCGGCAGAAACGTCCTTTTCCGATTTTCAGGTTCAGTTCAAAAGCGGTTAGTTCGTATTCGTATTTATATGCATATTTTTTTAAACAACCATGGATAAATTATTCTTAAGATTTCAGAGATATAATTAAATACCAAAAAGATCATTTCATTCACTTTAAAAGCTAAGTTTTCTAATCTGAAAGCTAAAAGATCAAAATAATTAAGCGCTTGGAGAGTTAAATGATGAAGACAACAACTGAATTCCACTCCATTCTCTGAACTTACTCAGCAAGCCAACATTAACGCTTTATTCGTAATTCCGTCGATTTGCTCTTATACTTACACAATAGTGTTACAAACATGGAGAGACGCTTCCCAGCAATGCGAGTCTTATGGTTGGGAAGAGAGTTTTACAAGGTTAAGCATGGAGTGACCTCAGCGACAGTTATGGCACCCTGACCTTGGCGACAAACTTGGCGACCATTTTGGCGATTTGGCGACAAATTTGGCGACCTTGGCGACAAATAGATGATTCCCGAAAATGCTACCCTTTTCTCGATATTTCTACTAGGAAAGGGAATACCCGAGAAGAATACCCAGGTGACGTCACGGCCTGTCGGAGAGAATATTTAAGGACGGCACTTAGATCAGAGGGGCGTCTTTGATCGACTGGTTACTTCGCTTTGAAGCGTGAACGTCTTCGGAGTTTTATCCGCTGTGTGAGCTAATCAGCTGGTGAGCTGAGCTGTTATTGTCGTTACTAGTTATTTGCTGACTGTTTCTGTTGTTAGATATCAAAGTGCTGAACTGTCATTACCTGTGAATTGTTGTCTATTTACATTGGTAATCTGTGCAAGGACTATTGTTTCCTGTACCTGTGCTACGTGTTTTCCTGCATATTTGTAAATAAACCTTCATTCTCCATTATCCTGCGTGTTGGACTGTTTACACCATACACCCATAGTAAGACTTGTGCAACAATATGGTATTTTATGTGTAGTTTTGAAATACAATGAAGATAATCGAGTGTAAATCTGTGATAATCAACCATTTTTCCACAGTGCGGAGCGTTTATGTTATATATTAATTCTGTCCTGCAGACTACAATACAATTTTAATTTATCATGATTGTTTTCGTGGTATTTTATTTACATTGACACGGGCAGACAATAAACAGATAGTTAACCTTTTGACGGATTTTATCCAATATTAGGCATTATTGGATTAAATCCCTCATGGCACCGCTTTACAATTAAGCTGTAAGGTCGTATTCTAAAATTCCTCCATCTATCTTGTCTCGTTTTATAATTATGACGTGTACGTAAGCACGGATAAACAGATAGACAGTTAGTCATTGCGTTAACAGATAATTTTAGATACAGATCTACAATTTTAAATGAAATAACAAACTAAGTTTCGTTGCTTGTGTAAGTTATCGTGTTCACATGGAGATGGATGGTTTGAGAGACATACTTTCATTTTATGGATTTCTACGAAACTTGGATAGAAATCTACAATATTTAAGTAAAAATCTGCAACACATCACATCCCTCTATCACTTTGCGGTTCCGGAAAAAGAGTTAATTCAAAGCTTCAGAACCCGTCCAGTTATAGTCGCAGAAGAATGAAACCTATTTTGTTTCAAAAGTTAGTGTGTGAAGTTGTGCATGACTAATAGGACAGGAGGACTGTATAAAAATGTAAGCATTTTTTTCAGAAGTATATTTATTGACTTAAATTACATAAAATGCAACTATTTACGTCAATTCAAGCATTTTTGCGACTTGAAGATTATGCCCATCTTTAACGAATTAGAAATAAGTTATTGGACCATTATTAGAAAAGACACACTGTATCATTAAAATATGGAATTTCACGTCAGAATCTCGATGCCACAATTTTTGAAAATTACAGTTCCTTATTGCGTACTTCATATGCAAGGAAATAAAAAAACGGCATTTTGATTTTTTATTCACCTGTCCGCTTAAATTATTATTATTATTTGCTTCGAAAATAAGCTTGATTGGCACGTTTATCACTTCGACATCCGTGTAAATAATCTGTCTCAAGCCTCAGGGTAAAGATAATGTTTTGTGCAAATTTTCGTAGAACACAGGGATATATATTTGCACTTTTAAGTGTTGAAACTTGTATGCAAACACCAGGAACAGATCACACCATATATTCTAAAGTAAATATTTGCATTATCAATCAGTTTGAAACTTCCAGACTGGTTCTGCGTCTAAATAACTGTTATTTGTTTCTAAACGCATAGTTATGAGAATGTCCAACTTCTTTCGAAATTAATAGAAATAAAAGAAATTCAGTAGTATTCTTTAACAAAAGAAAATTAGTATTACATTTATAGAGTAATACAGATTATGTAAATTGCTATAAAACCTATTACTTTTTGCTTAACAAAGCTTTTAATATTTAATTGTAAGTGGGTATTTCTAGTTAACATCTAATTAATATTTTTTAAATGTAATGAGAAAATTAATATAGTTCTATTTTTAATACTTTAATTCGCATTGGAATAAAAGTAGTATTAAAAAAGCAAGCGTTTAATTTTTTTCACATACACGTACAGGAAGAGATTTAGACTTTAACATTGAATGATTTAATATTTGAGATGTATTTACTTCGAAATCACCACACAAAGCTTTATTTTTTTAAATCTTTCTGAATTTCTTTTAAATGAACGAATGAAATTTCACTCCATGGCAAATTACAACACCAAAAAGTAAAAATAATGACAAAGTAAAAATGAAATTATCAGCTAATTCTATGAATTTTAAGTAAATAAATATAGCATTAATTTAGATGATTGGATATGTGATATCAGATTTTCGAGCAAAAAATGTCACATTTCAATAAAAGCTTGGCTGAATTTTCAATAATAGAAAATAAATGTGTTTATAAATTTTGAATTTTTCATCTATAGGAAAATCAAAACCATTTATCTCTTCCGATTCTAAAAATATTTTGTTATTTCTAGTATCGTAAGAGTATAACTATAAGTTTGCTTCCCATAGCATTTTATTCACTAGATTGTGTTGTATCAATTGAAGTCTATAAAGATGTAAAAATTTTATTTCATTCAATACTAACGGGATTTCAAGCTTTATCATGTTAAAATATCTTATTTGTTACCACTAATGTACGGATATCAGATTATATCCACATTCATTGGTGACAACTTAACCCGGGAGGACGCGCGGGGGTCAATTTATGACCCCAATCCCTCGGAAAACTCCGATTCCTAGAAAACTAGCCACCTGTTCATTTCTTTCTGATCAATAGCTGAGTTAGTCACCCCTCTCTGCCTTTACAGAGTATTTTGAAAGTAATTTCGGAATTTTTCGTCCAATAATACACGTTTTGTCAGTTACTGGGATTATGGAATGACCCCGCGCGTCCTTCCGTTTGTTCCACAGACCAGTTATTTCACGCGGCTCATGCGGTCAGCTCGTTGTTTTCCTTGCCGAATTGAGGTATTTATTTATTTCTCACAATGCCGACTCCATACGAAAAAGAAATTTAGCGTTTACGTAAACTTCTTGCCTAAGTTGGAACGGATAAAGATCCAGACTTTGAGAGTGAAGACAATGGACCTGAAGATGTTTCTGTAGTGAATTTTTCATGAAAGTTTCAGCGAACATGATACGGAATCGGAAGAGGACGGAGATACTGGAAATGAAGAAGTGAATAACTTGGAATGATTTTCATAAAAAGATGGCGTACAGTGGAGAAAAATAAAATTTAGACAAACTATTCGTAGCCGTTGTCATTATATTGTGTGGCGCTTGCCTAGAACAAAAGGACCAGCGAAAGACGTGACAAGCCCTATGAAGAGTTGGGAGTTATTTATTAGTGATAACATGATACAGTTAAACTGAAGAGTGAACAAATACATTTATTGAGATATGCGCACCGAACCTTTCATATAAAAGCCATGCACGAAAAGCGGACCCTCTAGAAAACCTTGCTTTATAAGTGGATAATAATAGAGTGAATTTAAATTTTCATTAAGCACTGTATTCTTAATGTCTAAAAGTCAAAAGCGTTATTTTTAGAACTAAAATTATTATGTTTTTAACCGCGCAGGGTTGAATTTCCGTTTTGGGGTCATTCTATGACCCCTGCTCGTCTTAGCGTTCGCTAAGGAGACACGCGTTCTCTCGGGTTAAAGTGAGGCAGGAATATTTATTTCTCACATTGTTTATATAATCTGCACACTTTTCAACAATCGTTAAAACGAACTAATATCTTTCGTCCTACAATACCAATGTTCCTGTATGCTTAAATCAATATTCATGCAAAAAACTGAGTAAAATTTAATAATATTAAATGAAAAACATTTCATATATTTTCCCATTAAACTATAAGTTATTTCGTATAGCAATCAGTAGATTATAAATAAAATATATTAAAAACTATTGAAAAGCAATGATATTTATTTACTGATTATTTAGAAGTAAATATCGTCAAACTGTAGTAATATTGATAGTTTTCGAAACCTAATGTTCTTCGTCCATTTTTCAGTGTCTAAAGAATCAAGTCTTCCATTAAACTCCTATTGAGGACTTCAGAAGTTCCTATATAGAGGTTTTAATATTTAGAAGCTACTTGATTCAAGGCACCGTACATTAATGTGTCTCCAGGCTTGCTTTTAGATCGTGATACTTAATACGTTCCTTTATATGAAAACCGCCATAAGGGCTGGCAACATATGGCTTTGCAGGCAGCATTAAAGAGGGCTCATAAATTGTTCTTCCGAAGACACAATATTGCATCTACCGGAGGATTTAGTCCACTGGATAGAAGGATATTAGGAGTTGTGTAATTTTCCTCTTAGCCCTTCAACACACGCACCCATTTTTGGAGCATCGTCACACGCGTGGGGTCATTTTGACCCCAACTTTTTAGACACTTACTCGTTATTTTATGTGCTATTTGTACAAAATTAAAATGTGGTCAAAGTATAAGAATATTTTTTCGTGCAAGTAACTTGTATTTGTTTTCGAAATCTCTTGAGAAAAAACTCCTTGTGCACCAAAAAGTGAAACACAAGGCTTGCAGAAGTAAGTAAAAGACTCAAAAAAGGGTTGAAGGACGCTTCAAATTAAATGATACTATACTAATGCAAATGCCAAACAGAAAAGGTGAGAAAAAAGAAACAAATATACAATAAATTGGTCACATCCATACGAACACAATAATGGGATTACACTATCATAGGCAAAGAACAAGCCCCAATCATTATTAAATCCCCCAGGAAAGCGAGACTCCGCTTACATTTCTGGCGGCTTCTCATACGAGCCCCCACCCAGTGGGATGAAATAAAAGAAAATGATAGCTAGTAATTTGACCTGTCCTTACTGATATACAAATTTCGAGCCACTTTACTTTACCACTTACCGAAGAATGTCAGCAAATTCGATATTTGAGCACAAAAAATTCGACACAAGTTGCACTTCTTCATAAGATAAAGGCTAAAACAACCAACACAATTTCTCACAATTTCAAATTTCCAATACGCACTTTCAAACTTTCCAAAATACAATTTCTTGTTTAATAACTAAATAACATTGAAATAAAATAATAATAATAAAGAAGATAAAGAGGGAAAAAGTATACAGGAAACCACAAATTAAAGCGTAACCATACAACACACTTTACACACTGCTTCGTAAGATAAAGGCTAAAACAACCTATTGAAAGAAAGGAAAAAGAAAATAATGCAATTAAAAAAAATCAAAAATCAGAAAATGATTATCATTAAATCAATAAATTTGCTGTAGCTTCAGCAGCCTTTTGCTTTTTACAAATTAGAAAAATGAGTAATACCAGGAAAACATAAGAAATACTTCTATTAACTTTCCACGAACACATATGCACTGATCATATATCACTGATATCCACCCAATATGGAAATCAGTACATATTGGGTAGATAGTATTTGAGACCTTGTGCGACAAGATACAGGTATGTATAGATTGTGCCAGTACTGTAAAATAAACTGAGGATCAGATGTTTTTTAAGTAAAGAAGTTTTCGCAAAGGAAAGAATAGTTTTAAATAAAAAAGATGTTAGATTATTTACAGAAACGAGACAACACGTGACATATAATTTTAGAAATACTTCAAGAAATCCTCCCAAAGCAATAAAGCAAAAATAATGGTATTTTAGAAAGCAATAATTGAGCATAAAAAAATAAACGATAATAATGTCAATAATCGTTCAAGGAGAAAAATAACTTTTAATGTGCATTTAGCAACTTACAGCTAATAACTCAAGTAAGCCTAACCATCAACAATCTTTTAACTTTTAAAAGTTATCCCAGACCGAGAAATTTCCAGTAGCTTTGTTGGAAAATACAAACTATTCTGCAATTCATGTAAGATAAGAAATCAAAATCTTCTCACATGTGTCTGGGTATCGCTAAGTGTTACAAAAGTTTTCATGAAATATACGTCAACAATCAATTGATTGTTTAGCCTTTGGCAGCAACTGTTTCATTGAAAAATATAGAAAATGACCAACAATTTACGGTAAGATAATTCACAACTAAATTAAAGCATTAATTTTAAGCAAAATTCGATATTTTATATTTAAAGCAAGCAAACGTTTAGTAATATGTTCAAACATATCTTTACAAAATTGAGAAAATTATTAAAATAATTTATTACATAACTTACGAAAAGAATGTGATCTCTCTTGCATCCAAACATTGAGTTTGGGAAAAAAATCTGTTATTTATAATCATCAAGCGTATGACTGAAGATAAAAGCTTTAATGACCGGCAGTATACAGACGAATATCTCGTTATTTGCCGATAAATCGTACTTTTTTCTCCTTCAGAGTAATCCAATCTTGTACTTGGCGATAAAAATGTTATGTCTACTTCACCAAATAATCAGCACGTATTTCTTGCACCTGCACCGCCAATAATATTTACCACGTACAAGAAAGAAGATCGTTGGATGAGCATTTATTTAAGAGAACAATTATTTCCATTTCCTCACTTATATTTCTTGAAGGTTAAGTTTCAATTAATTTTGGAAACGAAGACTTTACGCAGTGTCTTAATCTCATCTTTCAAATTTTAATAATAAATAATAATATTATTTATTTCAACTAGGAAAATGGATAAAAATATTATAAATGTAAATCAACGACAAATTCAAATCAACGCTTAACTCTGGAATTTCGAAATTTGTGACTTTTTCATTTTTACTTAATTTTTACTATGTTTATTTACTTACACTTTATTCTTCTTTCTATTCAGTATTCTTATTCAGTGATTTTCATTGTATTTCTTATAAATTTCTTATTAAAAATTATAAATTCTCTAACATATTATTTATTTTATTTTTAATTTTATAATGAATTTAATTTCAGCCTTAATATAATTCGCTTTATATGTTTTATTTTAGTAGTTTTAAATTTAGTTAGTTTTTTCTTAATTCTCCTGGTTCTGTTTCGCATGTCTCACACTTAAAGTATATTTTTTAAATGGTAATGTATTATTCTGCATACTTTTCTAATTTATATAATAAGCATGCTGTATGTTTTATATGTTGTATGACTTTTACGTCACGCATTATCTCTTATATCTCTTATAACATAGATCTTATGTTATAACGTAACAGGTAGGTGAAGCCGGTGAGGATTAAAAAAATAAAACTCATGATAAATATGTTATTGATGTTCTTTATACTATATTTTAAATTTCATTCTTAAAGTTTTTCGAAAATGCTTTTCGTGAACAAATAAAACATACAATCAGGCAATATTTATACTATACTAATATCCATCATGAAATAATGGATAACCCATGAGAATATTCTGCAACATAAAAACAAACTGTCCTTCAAAGATAAGAAAAAACAAATTGCATATTTCAATGTATCTCTGAAAATTAATGGAACCATTTTGATAAAATTCTATATGGATATACAACTTCTTAAGGGAAGCTAAATACAAAAGCATCGCCTAGACTTTTCGAATAATTACACTATAGAGTGCGTTTTGTGTTCAGCTGAACATAATCGAAAGCTTATTTTAGGATCTTTCCTTGTTTACGAATTTTATCCCAAATTTGATATTGTTACAAAAATGTAGTGTCGCTTTCCTGCTTATAGTTGAGAAGAGAGTTTACAGGAATGCCGTCGACGGCCCGGTCCCGAATCTCTGACTATGGCGAACATTTGGCAACTTGGCGATAAATTTAACAATCTGGGCAAGAAATCTAAAGTTCCCGAAAATACGATAATTTTCTCGACATCTCTATTAGGAGAGGAGATATGCAGAATGTACCATGTAATTGCATGTGACGTCACGACCAGTCGTGCAAGGGTATGTAAACGGAGGCAGCCGAAAGGAGGGAATGACTTTGGAGTTTCGTCTGCAGTGCGAGCTGGAAAGCCGGTGAGCTCAGCGTTAAATTCGAAAGTGATGTTACTGTTATTACTAGTAAGTTGTTGTCAGTTTGCGTTGCTAATTTGTATAAGAGCTATTGTTACTGTTACCTGTGCTTCTTGTTCTCCTGAATATTTGTGAATAAAGCGTTATTCTCCATTACCTTGCTTGTTGAACTGCTTTCACCTTGCACACACAGGACGATTTTTGTAACAATATATACTTCGACGTTGATGTGGATATGACATGCTTAATGTTACCCATTTAGCTTGTTGCATCTTTGAGTCATCACGTTCAATTACATACGAATAGAATAAAAGAGAATGCTGAATTTCATCTATCAACATCATTGAGTTTTACAGTTATTGTGTTTAATGCGCACGGAGGGACAGGCAGGTAGATTGATAGGTAGGCAGGTAGATCTCCTCTCGGAGAATCAACCTGCAGTCTAAAATCTGAAGGTTGAGTCGGCTCTCCTGGTATTCAATAAATGAAATGGCTCCGGTTTTGACTTCTTGTACTCATATACAAATAAACATTGCACTTAAACCATATTTTACCATCGTCCTATACACTTTAGTGTTCTCCCTGCTGCAAGTTATAGTCGATCGTGAGCAGCAGGAACCACTAAGATATATTTCGTTCGTACCACTTATAGGACAGGTTTCTCGAATTTTCACAGCCAATATCGGATTCTTTATTTAGGTTCCGCTTATAAAACATAATTTAAGATTGATAAGTGTTATTTTTTATCTTCTTAAATGCTATTTTAATCAGGTTAAAATTGCTTTAAGAATTTTGAATTTGGCTAATTTTTACTACTTCATTTGACATGAATTATATTTTTCTTTTAAATAATTATGTGTAAAAAATACCAAAATTCTTTTCAAATTTATTCATGACAGGTCTTGTATATTATTTCTGACTATAATCTGCACACAAAAAGCTTTATTCAAACTGGTTTTACAAAGGATTTATGTACCGTCCTGTATAGAGGACGATAGCGTAATCCCCTACTATGGACACCCATAGAAAGGGCGTTTGAAGTTTTAGAAGAAAAGATTAGAGTATCTATGTTTTACCGATTGCAAAACTTAATACCATCATGTTTTCTTGGAACAAGAGCCTGTTTGTGTGTTTTGAGTAATATATTTGTGCCATTTCTTTTGTTGAGAGTTTTGGTCACGTGCTGATGATATCTTTTGGAGGGAAAAGAATTTTGATGTTCGAGGTGTGAGCTGGTTTCTCATCTCTTCATTCCAGAACAATACTGAAAATGAGTCGGGATGAGATAAGAACAATTCAACAATATTTTGAGTATTTAATGCCGTTGGTCGATGAATATTATGATCATGACTCTTAAATGGTTATATTGCAACCTGATCCAGACATTGTCACTAATGGTGAAGAAATTGATGATGCCTGAACCAGATTTGAACTTGACCATGCTGCTTTTGACTAAAAGATTCCGGAAGAAACAACTAGAACAATTAAAATTCTGAAGGAAAAGAACACAACTGAATATATTTCAACACCTAAATGGACTAATTGTGCACCGAAATTTTCAGCAGCTCCTGAAGTATTTTATCTTGAACATCATCAGGAAATAACGGATATGATTACAGGAAAATTACATTGGAATTTCTCGAGATGATGCCTGATAATATGATTGTCCAAACTATGGAAGAAGGTAATAAGTATGAGGGACAGAAAAATAATCACGATTTTTGTCTAAAAATGGTTGAATTGAAACAATCTTTGGGTATAATTTTCTATAGGGGATATCACATTTTACCCAGAGAAAGAAATGTACTGTGAAAATGCTTCTGATACTGGAACAACGCTTGTTAGTCAAACAATGTCACGAGAGCGTTATTTGCTATCAAGAGGTATTTACGCTTCAATGATAATACTGATATTGATTCAGATCGCTATTACAAAGTACGTGCAATTTACAAATGCTTGAATGAAGTTTTGAAACAGTTTGGTGTGTTTTCGGAGCATTTAAGTAATGGTGAAAGGATAGCCCGCTATTTTGGAAGACATGGATGCAAAATGTGCATAAAAGGAAAACCCGTACAATTTGGATACAATCTTCTATATACTCTTATCTTTCGATGTATACCCTTTTCATATTATACCATATCAGGGAGCAGAGAATTCTGGAAGCAATTGTGCCATGGGTATGAAAAGAAAGAAAGACAAAATCATTAATCTAAAAAGCAGCATTTTCCAACTTATGGGCCGCGGCCCACTTGTGGGCCTCGGATGGCGTATTAGTGGGCCTCGGAACACTATTAAAGAGTCGAAGTCAAGGAAGTTTCAAGAGTCGTCATTTTTTTGCATTATAAAATATTTTTAAACCTTTTACATTAAGCTTTACGAATTGCTGAAATATTCTTGCATATAATATATAAATATATTATGTGTGTTTGTATTTTTTACTCGTATATTTAGTTGGTGGGCAGCGAAATATCTTTTATGCAACAGGTTGGGAACCACTGATCTAAAGAGTAGTTGAAAACTGCTGTCTGTTTTTGAAACTCCAGCAAAGCACAAAATTTATATGGATAACTTTTTTACATCGTATGATATTTTTTTGGTCCAGAGAAGCAAGCGTTTTGTTATTACGGGAACAGTTAAGGAGAATAGAATGACAAAATGCTTTTTTATGAAATTGTAACTGTTTGATTGATTGTCAATAGAGTTGTATTACCGATCACCAATTTTGAAGACAAAAGAGGTTTCCGAAATTAGAAAGAAGAATGAAGGGTGGAAAACAGAAGGTAGACATATCATCGTGTGTTGTTTCGTATAATATGTACGGAAATGGTGTAGATTTCTTTGACAATCTAATGGAAACATACTTTTCATCCACACAAGGAAAAAAGTGGTATTGGCCTTCATTCAAAAATGCATTTGAGACATCACTGACCGCAGCTTGGAAACTTTTTTCTTTTGAACAAGTTGTAGATCTCCTGGAATTTCTTTGGCATATTACAATAGCTTATCTGGGATTGTGCGTATCTCGAAATGTTGCAGGAATGAGTTCAGACATTCAACAAAAAAATACAGAATACTTGAAATAGCAAAGTGAACACTTTATAGTAAAAAATTCAAATGGAAAACAACGCCAATTTTATCTTAAAACTGTACAAAAACTATTTGCCACAAATGTAATTTAGGAGTTTGCTTTGAATGTTTCCGTCATTTCATGTGAACGAATATGCTTGACTGCAGAGCATGTAGTAGTGGCTTTTACCATCGTCCTATATATAGGACAGCTTGTAAAAATACAACCGACAAAAAATTTCAGGCGTAGTTGAGTCCGAATTCATTAAGAAAAATTAATATTTTTAGAAAAATATTAATTTTTTCTTAATGAATTCGGACTCAACTGCGCCTGAAATTTTCAGATTCAGCAAAATTCCCATGTCTTATTTTTGGACGATTATAATACCTTCTGTTCTGTTGTTGAAGATAAAACAGGATTGATAAATTTCTAACTATCATTATGATAAAAATGCTTCTTATACAAAAGCAACCATAGTCGGTCTTTTATATTTTTGCTTCAATTTACATTTCAATAAACATCGTTTATTTATTAAACATAAATTATTTAATACTAATATTAGTATGAAAATTTTAAAATAAAACTTGAGACACTTTGGACATTTATTATTCAGAACTTAAGTCATAACGGAAGATTAATGCAAATTTTGAGAAAACCCATAGCGGAGAAAGCTTAATTCATATCCATAATCATTTCATACAAGACATGAAAATGTAAAGTAATCATATTCTATACCAAATGCAAATTAAATTGCTGTGTCATCGCGTCTGAACATTCCGTTACTTTTTCTTACAAAGTGAATCACTTTCACTTGAAGAAAACACATTTTGATTTTTAATGTTTATAAGGTAATTTATGTACTCAGTTAGACTCCTTTACTTTATAATTTATATTTTCACTAAATTGTGAATTTTACAGAAAGTAAATATTCTCAATATTGATTATTGAAATGAAATAATTTGATGATGAATATTTTCGTTCCTTTAAATATTCGATTGAATATTTTACTTAATAAATAATACCGTGATTAGGTATATTTAACTCTTTAATCCCGAGGCGACTTTTTCCTCCCAGCCCTTTTACAGCCGGGACTTTTTGAGAGGATAGGGCATGAATTGGACTCTCCCAACATGGAGGGTCATTTACTACATCCCACCATACCCCCTGCTAGAATCTTCCCTTAAGGCGCACTGGTGGACTGTGGTTGGCAAGGATAATTGGACCCCCTACCGCTCTTATCTCCGAAGCAATCTCAGAACCTCATCTACCCTCAAAAGAAACCAACCGCCTAAGACCGGCCTTCATTGATGTTAAGGGGAAATTTTTCGGGAACCGCCTCGCTTGGTGTGATAGGGTTAAATATATACATCAAATATGATCTTAAGGTATAAGGTTATGTTTTCATTCTGAAAACAGTCTGTATTTGAGATGCTGTTTTGTATCAATTTTCGAGTATTATACAACTTTTAATAACAGACGTGGAAAAGATACCGCACCACACAAGGTGGGTTTAGAATGCTTAATTGGCCGACTGGGGACCTCCCCAATTCTACAGAGCAGCGTTTATTCAATCAGACTGAAGTCAATAAAAAATTACCTTTCCCTACAGTCAGAAGGAAAATGAATAAATAAGGTAATTTTAAAATCATGAGGCAAACTTTAAAGATTGGTGAGGCATTTTGCATTATTTTTATATCTAATAAATATAGTATAAAGTAAATTTATAAATTGTACAACATAGATATATTTCATTTTTTTTGCTTAAAAAATCTAAGCATTCCTGATGTTTATAGTAACCTCGAACGATCAGTTAAAAACTCGCAAATGATGACTGAATCAAGAGAGATAGTCTTAGTCGCATTTCAACTTTTAAATTGCATGCTTAAACATTGCTGGAATTTTTTTCCTATGTAAAATTGTGGGAATGCTTTACAGTTTACGATGTCAAATCGACATTCTTATAAATATCTTCTGGTTTTACTTTTGTATTACAGCTTGAATTTATTAGTCATCTAGTTTTCAATTAATCTTCCAGCGGGCACGCCTGCGGAAATTTTACGACAAACGGGATTTTTCATGCTCTGTTCTCACATTCGGAGTCAAAACTGTCTGAAGGTCATTGCTATTCCTTCATGCGACCCTTCTCTTCAGAATTAAATGGGTTTGTCTGAGTTTCAAGTTGATATTATACTGTTTTATGCTTCTGCCGTAAAAATTACGATGCGCGCCCGCTCGTGTAATTTGAAAATTTTTCCACGTCTTAACATTTCAGTTTGATAATTATATATTCAATGCGCATTACAGCGATTTAATATTTCGTTTTACATCGTCAAAAATATTTAATCTGTAATAGACTGCCAATAATCCTCCAAGCGGAAGAATTTTCTTGTAAAACCTCAATCCCATGAAAACACTTCACTACTCGAGCCTAAATATCTGATCATCGCCATACGACATTAACATGTGTTGAAATCTAAATTATACATCCCAACAGTGGCGGACTGGCTAGGTTGCCAGCTTGCCCGATGGCAAGTGGGCCCCTTAAACAGAAGACAATTTGGGCCCCACAGAAAGCGTGGCAGAGAAGCAAAGAAGAACTCCTTCTCTAAAACACATAAACAAAATAACCCTCTCCCCCAAGGTCCATGTTTTGGAGTTCGACACCCGTTTTTAGGGATTTACTGCCGTCGTAATTCGACCAGTCAAACAGCGGGTGGTCGAATACCCGCCCGTAGGAATGGCGTTCTGTCCACTTCCTTTGAACTTCCGATCATTTACAGATGTTTCACCAGCAAACCTTCGGAGCAAGGAAACAGGGTATCTCTTCTGTGAAAATCGAGTCGCAAAACTCATTAAGATATTTTGCTGGTTTCGGAAGCCCCTGGAGAGACGGAAGGAATTTCATCCCTTTGTGCAGATATAAGGTGGTTTTTTCTTTCTTTGTTTGTAGTTTCATTTTACTGTCATAAATCTCACAAACAAGGGAACTCGCCTGTAGGAAAAGGTTTTCTTAACTAAAACTGTGACTAGGGTGGGTGGGAGAAATTGTGCCCATTGAAGACACCAAATAATGACTCACGCTTTTCTTTATGCGTTTGCGTTTAGGAGAGTAAAAGGGACCTGTCTTATTGGTCTGTCTTTCATGGAAAATAATTGCTGAGAAAAGTGTTATTTCTGCTTTTAGCAGGAAGAAAGTAAGGACATACGTAGCGTATCTTGAAAAAGAAAGAAAAAAAATTTGAGAGGTAAGCTGAAATTATCATTTCTTTATTTTTACATTGCTTTTGTAATATTAAACGCTAATCGCATTTGACTACCAACCGACTCGTCCATTTTATTAATTGTCTTAATTTGATTATATCGACAAACTTTAAATTTGCCAACTTATTTAATTTTTGTTAAGTTGAAAGTCGGGGCCGGCCTTAAGCCGATTGGACTGATTGCTCCAAATAGGGCCCCGCACCAGCATGTTACAAAGAATGTAATGGAATTTATTAAAATTAAAATAAATTAATTATTGTTTTTAACAAATTATTAAAAACATCTTTTTGTTGCATTACAGAAACATGATTTGTTTTAATATTTCTAAGAAAGTTTTGCAAATATAAATTACTAGCGGATGTTCACGATAAAATAAAATAAGATTTTTCAAATGTTCAGATGCGAATTAAGGGCATATGCTTCCATTTGAATGTCATGTACATAATAATAATTAATGGGAATTCAGTTTGAGTTGAATTTCCACGCATTTCTTTTTTTTTTAACACCGAGAAGACTGTTGTCTCTTATAGTAATTTTGATTGTCTGAAATAAAACGATTTAACTCTTTTCTACACAATCATTAAAATAATGATGAAAATGTTGATTTAAATCTGATCATTATTTATCTTTATTAAACATGCATTTGATACCATTGCATATTTCTTTCTACTGTACCATTAAGTCTTTTAAGATGAGTATTATATAGAAAATACGAGTAGTTTGCTTACTGAAGAAAAGCTAATTTTAGTAGAATAAATTAACCTTAAATTTAAATAAATAATGTTTTAATTATGTTTATTAAAACTTTGCAAGTGAAAGCTTAATTAGCTGATCTTAAATTTGTAGTCATGAACTATATACCTTATACGGCAATTATAAATATAGCTAGAGATATTTTGAAGGAATTAGCAGTAAAAAAAAAAGGAAAGGTAGTTTCTGAAACCTTTCCTCTTCGTA
>BGPR01022449.1:4237-25361 GCA_013235015.1 Araneus ventricosus | reverse complement strand
AATAATCCAGAGTAAGATGGATCATGGCCTGTATGCCACTGATCATGATGATATTTGTTAATAAATTTTAAAACAAAATGAACCACATCCTGGAACATGTACTGAATTTACTTCAACAAGGATCATCGCTAAAGCACTATAAAAGTGATGCATTTTTCTTAATAATTTTAAGTTGTGTTGTCATTACACTCAAGCACAATTTTTAGCTCATTACAAGCATCAACTTCTAATAAATCAATCTTATCCTTGTGATAACAAGGAGATGGTAATCCGACTGACACTTCTAAAGGAAGCAGTTTTGCACCACAATAACTGCAAAATTTGCAATTATTACCTTGTGATAACAAAGAAATAGTGATCCCTCTGAGAATTCTATAAAAAGAGAGTTAAATCTAAATAAAAAAAAATGCTTTAAAACTGTGGCTTAACTTTTGTTAAAAATAAAGAGACAAACACACCAAATTAAGCTCTTCTTGCACGTGAGTTGCTTTATAACATTCAAAGAACTTTTAAGAAATATGCAAATAAATAGAAATTTGTCTGAAATTTTAAACTCCAGCAAATTTTGGGATACCAAGAAAATTATAACAGCAAAATTATCTTGTAAGCATACATTGAACACAAATAACAGCACCTGACATGATTTTAAACAGAATGGGAGTGATCTAAACAGTGTGTATCACGGTATGACTACAAGTTTTTTTTCTTATTGCTGAAATATGTTGAGCAAATAAATGTTTCACTATGTGTTAAGTTAGATTAAGTCGATCAAAATGAGAATTTTCCTTATAACTTAAAATTTTCTTCTTATTCAAATTTTGAAACAAACACAGTTTTAATTTAAAGTGAGTTTGTTATCATTGAAGTCGATTTTAAAAAAATCCTATTCAATGATGCCTCCATTGTTCTAGGCCTAATTTGAGAAAAAGGGATGTTGACAACATAAATAATATACAAGATAAGGAAATATGATAATAAATAATGTGTACTATCATGTCATGTGATTTGTGCATTCAATATATTTTGTAAAAATTTATATCAGATTCATTTAAAATTATTGTTATAAGTAATTTATTTACTGTTTTCATACATCTTGATTTCTGTCCTACAAAAAAAATTCTTAAAATTAAACTTATATGATGTGATTTAGACACCATCCTTTACAAAAACCATACTTCTCATTAAAAAATAATATATTTGCTATTATTACCCAGGTTATTGTCTTAAATATATAAAAAGCTTACACTTGTTTGAAAATTCTCCCTGTGCATAAAGCTGAATGTAAAAATTACTGCAAAAGTATTTATCACCGTCTAAATAACCTGGTATATATAATTTTAGAAGCTAATTGTTTTTTTGCTACAACTAACACTCCAAAATCTTATAATGAAAAGAAAAATTTGCTATCTTTAAGACATCAAATAATTTTGTTGTATTTTATTTCCACCTTTTCATAAGTTTGCTATTTACTTAGAAAATAACAGGACATGTTTATGAAAATAAATGTATGTTCAAAATTTCATTCCTCTTATAAGCTTTCACTTATGAAAATGCTTGATTCTACGCATATTTTGCTATATAAAAACCACATCTTGTATGGAAATTGTGTGTTTTTAATGTTTCAAGCATAAAAATGTAAAACCAGTGAAAATTTCATTTTTATATATTTTATTAGATTTTTAGATAATTCTTACATCAACAATTGATGTTATCTTTCTGAAAAATATTTCACAAAACAAAACATTTTTTGAAAACTTTTAAGAAATTGACTGGTTATGCTTGGGAAAAGGAATATTGCTATTCATTGAAGGGAAGGGCTACTGACCAATACTTTGAAAACTAATGCAAAGTATAAAGAGACGTTAACAAAAATTATTAATTATGTTGCATTTTCATTAAAATTTGAATTGCCTGTTGTACATGATCTAAAAGATAGACCTGGTGTTCAATACAAATTACTCAAACTTACTCGTTGGACAATTGTTTTTTTTTTCCTTATCTCACAGTAATAAAGGAAGATTCTAAAACTATTCGGAATGAATTATAAGACTCCATGATAAAACTGGTATATTAAGAAAAAATGAGCAATATAAAATTTCTGGCAATAATAGCTGGTAACGTGAAAACGTTCCTGCAATTTTTTTTATAAAAGCACGAGATTCATTATATATGTGTGCAGTTGGAGAAATAGTTGAGAAATTTCGGAAGATTTTAAAATAAATTATGAAAATATATTCTGGAATATTTAAATATAATTATGAAAACAGTGTTTAACAATTTATGTAACTCAGTTATGTGATTATTGCAGAAATAGAAATGAAGCAAAAATTTAAACAGATTCGCAAAATTAAAATGTGCATTGAAGAAATACTTCAAAAAGTTTCGAACTTCAAAGATTGCCATCGTATTGTGTGTAGCAAACCTTTTATACATATAGATCAACAGTCGTTTGGTGTTTGCCTGATGCAGTTTATATTTATAGACAGTTTGAAAGCTGCAGTGCAATCTCATGTTTAATTCATTCAGCTGTAAGTTAATTTTCCAAAGCTATTTTTAAAAATAAAAAAGATGAAATTTTTTTAGCACATAGAGCCTATTTAAAGCTTAAGTTTACCGTTATATTAATCCGAGACAGAAATGAATAAAAGTTCTTAATTGAATAAAAAATCAATACCAAAGCTGAAGTCTGAATAAACAGATTTTCACTGAATTTTACTACAAAGCTTAATGAATTATACAGACAAAATCCTGAAAAAGTTTGGATTTACATAGTCTGTGTTCTCCACCCGCAACACATTTTATCAGCAGAAACCACCTCCTTTCAAAATCGATTTCTTCTTATCTCAAATGTTTTTTCCATAAATCATATCTTGCGTTTTCGTCCATTAAGAGGCCATTCAGTTCCGTGCCCCTCTTTAAAAAGAACCATTTTTCAAGAAAGCGACGATAATTTAGGTCCCCCACCCGTTTCAAGCCATTTTTGCGCAATACAGAGTTGCTGCTCCTAGAAAAGCATATCTGATTGTTCCCTTTTTGTTGTTGAACTGAAATTAGATTGTCTCTTTAGTGCATGAGCACTTCTCGATATTTATTTCCTAATTTTAATGGTAACTTGGAAATTAAACTTAGTGATTTGACCATAACCCAGATAACAATTTTAGTTTGCAGCAATCTTACTCTGCAAATCTGCAAGCTTGCAGCAAGTTTGACACGGCAAGAGTGCAAGTTTGGAACAAGTTATTGCAAACGAGTTATACTCAAAGACAGCCCAAGAAGCTAACAGAGATTACGGTATGCTTCCGGCACTGCACCGATGAATGACGTAGTTGGTGTTTCTACGCGTTTTGGGGTTACTTTTTTTTAGAATTCGCCAACAACCAGAAGTAGATTTTCTTTGCTTCGTGTGCGCCAACGTTTCGTTCTCAAAGAAAAAAAGAGAAAGTTGCTTGGATTGATTTTTTTTTACTAATACATAATTTTTAAGTACATAATTTGTGCATTATTAATTAAAGGAAACCTGAGAAATATCAATAGTAGACACTTGACACTATATTTAAAATTGTATACAGCAGAAGATTCTATGCAAAAATAAAGATAAAAAAAGAATTGATTACACCAACCATGCTTTCATGTTGTTATCTTGAAATAAAGGATGCATAATTTTTTTTAATAATTAAAAGGAAATTTAATAAAAAAAAAACTAAAATATTTACAATGAATAATGCTCGAATAATAATCGAATTACAACTCAAATTTTAAATTATATATTCAGTAAAACTTTTTTTTCACTCTTCTAATACGGAATTTTGAGAAGTTAAGGTATGTACATTGAATGTTTTATATTATACAGCATAACCGAAAGCTTCATATCCTATTTTAAATATTTTTCTTAACACTCTTATAATATTTTTCAATGTATGCAAATATTTTTTGGATAAACTTGCGCACAAATAAATCCGTTAAATCTAGAGTTTGACATTAGTTTAGCCCGCTGGCCCCCCCCCCCGGATTCGCCAGTGTATATATATGTACAAAAAATGATGCAAATACTTAAAAAAGATAAAATCAATAAATAATTTTAAAAGCAGCGATATTTTACAAGTTGCTACCATATAAAAATAATAAAAAGAAATTAAGAGCAATAAATTCTGTTACGTTTTCTGAGTAACCATAATCACGCGAGTACCGAGAGAGATTACTCGGCAAAATGTGAACTCTAAAGAGACAGAAAAAAAAGCCTTTTCCCCAATGCTCAAGGTCGTTTTGGAACTGACGTAATTTCAGACGTAAGGCGGGAAAAAAAGATTTATGAAATTAAATAACATACGTTCTGAAAATAGATTTTTATTGCAGAGAATATAGGTTATTGGCATTTAAAGCAAAATTCTGTTCAAATATGTCAATTGCTTTTAAAATACATTAGAATAATTGCAGGACTATTTCACTCGGCGGAAGAATACCATCCATAGCTTCCACTGTATAACATTCTTGAGTTGTCTTGGACTATAGTCACCACGCGTTGAACTTGCAGCAAGCTTGTTGCATCAAACTCATTGCAAAATATAACAAAAACAGGGTACGCAGACAACCTCGGATTCGAACCCCCGACAACCCACTTCATAGCCAGTCAGCAATCGGCACTCTGATAAGAGAAGATAGATTGCACTAATAGATCGTGCATCTACACGTTTTATTTTAAACTGTTTTCTTGATTTCATTAATTTTTTTAAATTTTGAGATTAGAATATGATTTGAAGTTAAAGAGAGAGCAATTTTCGCTAATAACTACGTTTTGCTAGTACAGTAAATTCTCGATTATCCGGCATTCAAGTATCCGGAAAAATTAGAAAATGAGTTTTTCTAAAATTTTTACATTCGCGTGCCAAAATTTCGCATGCGAGCGCTCGCGCCTTCCATTCACGCGGACAATTTATTTCTGGAATGCAACGTCCTCTCCGCACGGAGGGGAGTAGAAGGAAAAAAAAGAGCAATATACAGTACAGCAACGTATACAGACTTGTTTTATGGGGAAAGGGGGGGTTCAAAAGCAAAAGTGAGAACCAAAACAAAAAATCGATCCTCATCTTTCGCCGAAAAATGAGACCTAAAAACGAAATCGACAACCACAAAATAAAAAAGGTAAAGGGACAGAATCGGTTTAAAAAAAAATGCCACAATCTACCACCGCCCCCCCCCCATTTTTCACGTCACACTCAACTATCCGAACTTTTCAGGTATCCGGAAATCGGCGTTCCCCGAGCATGCCAGTTGATTAAGCTTTTACTGTAGAATAAATTGTGAAATTAGGGTTCAAAAGTAATTACTTTTAAAAATATGGGACAAAATATAAGTTATTGTTTTTCAACAAAATTGACTGTTTTTCAGGTTTAATTTTGTTTATGAATGTTAAAATTTCAACATTAAGAAAAAGGCGATATATAGTTTTGTTTACAGTGCGAGTTCTATATTTAATAAAAAGATTGATAATTTTTTAGATTATTTTTGCAAAAAACCTATTTAGTTTCTTACAAATTGTAATCAGTTTATTGAATTAATGAAAAGGAGGATTGCCTAGGAGATGCTATTAAAATCGGATGTTTTTTAAAACAGAGACAAAGATCAAAACCAGAGATATACAACTATCCAGGTTGTGGCGTGTAAGTGGGCTATATCAACTTTGCAGCAAACTTGTTTTGCAATTGTAGTGTGAAGTTTGTCATATAACAACTTCACAGCAAATTTGTTTTGCAAGTGGGTTGGTCAATTATGCTTTGTTACTTTGCAGGAAGTGTGCCGCAAAGTTGCCGCATCAAGTTTGCCATGATATGCTAATATCAAGAAAAATCGCACTTGCTGCAAGTGTACATGCTATCTGGGTCGGGCGGGGGGGGTCGAATCCGAGGTTTGTCTGCTTACTCTTTTTTGCTATAGTTTACAATGAGTTTGACGCAACAAACTTGCGGCAAGTTCGCCGCGTGGTGACTTCGTCGTTTGCAATAACTTGTTTCAAGCTTGCTCTCTTGCCGTGTCAAACTTGCTGCAAACTAAAATTGCTATCTAGGATCGTACAATATTTTTCGATATCATATAATATTATATTCTACAATATTGCGAATATTGTGCATTATTTTGGTGCTACTGGGAGGGGCGGAAGAATCATATTATGACCTGGGCGCCTCTTATCCTCGCCACACCATTGAATGATTGATATATAAATCGAAAATAAAAAATATATGAAATTACCCAGCCAAAGAAATATATCAGTAACGCGCATGATGCGAGTGGCGTCGGTTGGGTGGAAAAAGTGAGAAGGGAAAAAATTTACAAATATCTGAAAGACACGGGAGTTTAGGAGGTAGATAACAAAATTTAGTTAAAAACTAGTTAGTTTTTCCGAACATTATTGCTTTTTGAAAATTGCTAGTTTTAGGTAGCTAAAATGAAATGAAAATTTAATTTTATCTAAAAAAAGTAGGGGGTGACTGCCCCCTTAGCCCCCTCCGACTCGCCGTCACTGCATGCTGTTGCTGCAAACGAAAAAACAAAGGCAGACAAAACATTTTTTATATGAGCAGAAAAATGAAATTAAGTTTTAACAAATTGTAGAGAAAGAATAAAAAAAATCCATCCAAGTAGACTTCATCAAGGATTACCTACTGACGCATGAATTAAAAAAAAAAGGAACTTTTTGTGTAAGAAGCTTGACTTTCGTCAAAGGAAGCCTCTTGTAACACGAAAGATTCCAGAAAGACAAAGAGTTGATTACACAATTTTTTATACATACAAACAAGAACGCCAATAAGATAATTTTAAAAAAAGATTTATTGAGATATACAAGACATTAGTTGCAGGGGCGCATAGGACAAAAGGTGATTGATTAATTTTGCATACGTTATCGGACGGAAACATCTAGGGCCAGAGAAACCTGGTACCTGTGAATAGTGGTGGCGACAGTAGGGGGTTGCGGGGGTGAGGACCTCCGTGTCGGGGATTCCGTGCCCTTGGGGCAAATTTTGGTACCCCTTTCAAACAAAGAGCTATTCAACTAGTAGATATATAAAGATCTGGAGGAAATTTTAGAGGGGCCCTCATTACGCCCCTGGCCTTTTACAACAGGTCGCGCCCCCACCCCATCGGGCGAACTTTAACGCCAATCCTGTCTGTGAAAATGTCCCACGGATGCTAAACAGCAATAGATAGACTAGTTTAGATGGACAGGTGTAGGGGGAGAGCGATCTTCTTTCTCCCTCTACAGCTGCTCTTCGATCCTCTATTCCTTCCCCCACTCTTCGGATTTGCACCCTCGTAGCAGGGTCTCGATCTAGTCAAATCGTTTGAAGTGCCGACTTCCCTTGTAAAAAGTAAAACTAAAGATTTGGCGCACGAACTGCCGGAATTTGGGTTTGGTTGGAAATCCAGGTTTTCCCAGCCGCTGTGCTATTTTCCATAGGGTTTCGACCTTGACACTTGTGTTTTCCTTGCCCAGTTCCAAAATTTCCATTTTGGAAGAGATATGAATGGCCTGCTTAAAACTGGCGCAAGGGTATCTGTACGTCCCTCGTCGCCACGACATTGCACTTACATGCAATTAACATCACATTAAACACTATCTTATTCTGAACTGCAACGTCCTTCTTCACGATACCCACTGGATTCAGAAATTTTATCTTGGCGGTGCATTTGAAGCATATCATGTAAACATGAATTGCCTCTATTAAGGAATTTTATCCTGATGAAAATCCTCTGATTTCCAATGTACAGTGGTAGACATTTACGTAGAAGGAAGTATGATGTAAGTAATACGTCGGATACTGCGCAATATTTTAAGATTTTTTAGCTCGCGATAGCGGTTTAAAAAGATATTCAATTCCAAAAGACAAAACACTTAAAAGCAAATTTATTTTATTATTTAGTGAAGAAACATGGTTAGCTTCTGTGAGTTATTGATAATCTAGTGATGATATCAGTTTGCAAGTAATTTTCGGATTTGATCCTTCATTTCTCATGGAAATATTTCGAGTTTAAATTATACTTTAGTCCGTGATAACAAAATTTCTTAGATATAAAAAAGAATATGAAATATGAACTTATATAATAATAACATATGAGAAAAATACAAAGCAATGAGAGGTAAGTTTTGTTTACCTTAATATTTGTTTGGTTTGAAATCTAGAAGTTGGTACACACTCTTAAAATGGCGCCATGTCGCCAAAGCTAATGCAAGTATTACCTGCATTTAGCTTTGGCGACTTGGCGCTAATGAAGTGCAGCGGTCAACGCCTTGCTTTGGCTGCGTTTTAAGGGTATTTACCAACTTCTAGATTTAAACCTTTGTTTCTTTATGTAGATAAAATAAAATTTAAAATGGGGTTGAAATCTAGAAGTTGGTACACACCCTTAAAACGCAGCCAAATCGCCAAAGCAAGACGTTGGCCGCTGCACTTCATTAACGCCAAGTCGCCAAAGCTAAATGCAGGTAATACTTGCATTAGCTTTGGCGACTTGGCGCCATTTTAAGAGTGTGTACCAACTTCTAGATGTCAACCTAAAATGGTAATATGTATTATAAATAGAGCAGAAATGATTAACTTTTAATCAACAAAGAATTTCCAAATTAGTTTTTTCTACGTTATTTAAGTTCATTTGGAATGGTAATCATGCACTGGAGAAATATTTTGTCAAATATTTCATTACACATTCACGGATTTGTCAAGTAACTTCTAATGACAGATTCGCGGGAATACGGCATCGCTGGCGATAATCTTGTATTGGCGACTTTTTGTCGCCTAACCGAACATCGTACGATGTTCGGTACTATCTAATACTATCGTATCGATAATACTATCTAATACTATCGTATCGATAATACTATCGTATCGGTAATACTATCTAATACTATCGTATCGATAATAGTATCTAATACTATCGTATCGATAATACTATCGTATCGATAATAGTATCTAATACTATCGTAAAGTCGCCAAAACAAAATTGTCTCCAGTGATGCCGTATATTAAAGCTGTACTGATTCGCGTATTGGAAGATTCATGATTTTCTGAAAGGAAAAGATTCCCTTTTCATTCATAATGGAGTACCGGGTGAATTTATCTTTCACAGAAAGGAATAAAAATACCAGATGTGAATGGATATAAAATAAGGACTCGACTGTTGCATTTAAATTAAATCATCAATTATCAGATGCCTGTATATAGACCCACCAAACGAAGAGTACTATTTTTCAGATTAAAAATGTCATTGACTTGCGGGTGTCTGTCCTATTGCATTATTGGTGAAGCTTTGATATAAGGCATCACTGGCGATATTTTGTGATTTCGGCGACTTTTTACGTTTTGCGCCAAAGACGCCATTTCGATCAGAAGTAAAAAAATAAGCTAGATTCCTAACATTCAATAAAAAATGAAGTTACGAGGTTCCCGTCTTGCTGAAAGCAAAGTCGCTGATGTTTTTTAAGTTTAAAAAATTTGTCCGGAACGCGTTCGCAAGAGAACAATATGCAACAAAACAGTCGCCATGTTTGCTAAGGCAACACAACCGACGCCATGTTTGTTTGCGCAATAAAAAAGTCGCTGAAATTACAAAATATCGCGGTGATACCGTATATCAGCTGCTCCACATTATTTTGTATTATAATATTATTTAATATTCTCCAAAGCATAGTAAGATATTTCACTCTTCTTTATAATGCTCATTTGTTTAATACCTACATATGTTAAAAAACGTTTGAAATTTTTCTTGTTGAAAACAAATTCGTAATTTTTCTAAAAATCCATTTGGTTTTCAGAATTTTTGCTAACATTTTATACTAAATTAATTTTATAAATTTTTAATAACAGCATATGTCATAAAAAATGGCATATGCTTTTCATTCGCATATTTAGCAACATTATTTTGGTTAGATTTAAAAAGACGGTACGTCAATTGTAGAGCCTTTTCCAAGCGATTACTCGCCAAACTTGGCATGGGATTTAACACTTTAGGACAGGGATGCGGAACCAGCGGCCTTCTTGAATTTCTTATGCGGCCTTACCTGTTATTTACAATTGGCATTGAAATAATGTAATTATCAATAATATAATAATAATTACAGAGCATTAACCCTTACGTTTCTGCCAAATTTCCGAGGCATTTTAGGGAAAAAAGGTTCCCCTACGCCTGCTTTAGGACCTAACAATCAGTGGATTACTGAATGAGTCTTTATGAACAGATAAATATTCGCAATTCATTCATCGATCGCGCGAAATATTACTCAAGTATTGTTGAATTACGTCTAATTTCGTGCTAAAGTTGAACGCTTATAGCTCCGCAACCAAATAACATAGAGAGTTGATTTTAGTTTACAATTTGCATTGAAATAATGTAATTATCAATAATATAATAATAAGTAGATCGAATAGATAAATAAAATATCTCCACGCGCATGCGTACTGGAAGAAATCATCTGTTCACGCGAAAGCTACTGAGCGAATTAAGTCAGTTTGTCCTTGAGTCCCGCAAGAGCTGAAAATCGCCACGCATCTCTTTGAATTTGATTCTTTACCTAGATATTTTTCAATCACTGTAATGAAAAACCTTCTGATAGTCATTGGACTCTGGGTAACAGTAGTTTCGAATTTTTTTAGCCACGCGGGGGAAGGGGAAATGGCTTGGGAAAGAATACGAGAAAGTTTAGGGGAGAACACTCCCGCTGGTTGAGTTATGGTGTTCACTGACAGCCTGTCCTAATCCTAGAAATGATTTTTTCGTACGCACGGAGGTCTAAAAACTAGTGATTCATCAAAATCTCGACGTCGAATTTTTTTATGATTACAATTATCTCTTATTCTCAAACCTTTTATTTTCTCTAATTGTCTATTCTCTCTACTGCACACGAGAAAGTAAAAGACGTGAAATTGTCTTCTGGATACTATTTCACGTTCCTATGACAATAATTACTTCATTTAGGCATTTTGCTATCTACTTTAAAATAAAATTTGAGATGTGAGAAATAAATATATAAATTGGCAAAAGCTTCCATAATAATCCATAATTGTGTCGAGTAGCTGCAAAAGTGGCCATCTCCATTTTTTTCACAAATGCGTTTTTTCAAAGATTTTAAGTCTACATGATCTCTTCTACCACTTGACAACACGAAAACGTTTACAACCTGGCCCTATCCATGTTTAAATTGCGCCTGGAAATCACAGTCGAGCTGCAAAGTTGGTGAAAATCATGAAGAAGTTTGATGACATCACTGCGGCCGATGCGCTCGCACGCAGACTAAGGCAATTTATTCATCGATCGAGCAAAATATTACTCTAGAATTGTTGAATTACGTTTAATTTCGTGCTAAAGTTGAACGCTTATAGCTCCGCAACCAAATAACATACAGAGTTGATTTTAGTTTCATTTAACAGAGAATGGTAGACATTGAAGATTGTAAAAATAATTTTAGAATTTGTAATTACGGTGTAGTCACAGTCGAGTTGCAAAGTTGGTGAAATTCACGAAGAATTTTACATAGATAGAGTCACATTGTCACACTAGACTAATAGACACTTTCGACTATAGAGTTAATAGTCACATAGAGCTACTTTAGTCACAGAAAGTCACAGTTGAGTAAGGTAAGTAAGTCTACGCCCCTCAATCGCAATCGCAGTGCCCGTTTCGCAGAGACAGCCCCCCGTCGATTTTTTTTATGAGATACCTCCTTATTTAAATAATATTTTGTGAAAATTATTATGTTGCTTTTTGTTTCTATTTAGATTTTAGATTGTTGCAAAACTGTCCATATCCAAAACGAGCTGCAAAACTGGCCATCTCCAAAACAAAACTTTAAATAACTCCCCCTGCTTCATGCCTCATTACCATAAATTGCATACTGAATCACCCTGCCAGTGGCGAATCTAGGATTCGGGTCTGGAGGGGGGTCATAAAAATTTTGTATCGCCGTGACGAATGTCAAACCTCAAGGCTAAAGTAAACCAAAACTCTTTAACTTTACAGACTTTACTCACCTGACAATAAAAATCACAAAGAACAATACAATACTTTCTATAATTTAATAAAAATTACAATGAAATAAATAGCCAAAAAATGTATTCGACCGCGTCAAAGCTACAAGTACAAGTGGAATGACTACAAAAATAGGAAAATTTTCGAGCCTGTCAAGCCAAAAAGCAATGTTGAAACGTTTTCATTATTTTTTTAAAGAGGGAAATAAAAAAAAACAGTTTTAATGATTTTAAATAATATCAAGAATTCTGGCTCGACTCTGGGGGGGGCTGTAGCCCGATAATCTCCCCCCCCTGGATTCGCCACTGACTCTGTCCAAATGCCATGAAATTGTTTTTTTAAATACATTTTGGATAGATGTGACAGAAAATCCAGTTTTGGAGATGGGCAGTTTTGCAGCTACACAACTCATTTTTAAATATTAATGTATGCAAGCTAGAAAAAAAATGTCTATTGAAATCATATTGAATACTCAGTATACTTTTGCAGTCAAACTAGTCGCTCTGGCTTCAGTGCTGTCACTTGGAATAATTTTTTTCCCTGGAATCGTATCGACCATCAAGGACACTTTTGACGATGAAGAAACAGCGCTGTTGACAGGTAATTTAATTAATTTATTACATAACCACAAAATTATTAACAAAAGGACTGAAAATTAATAATGTTATAGAGCAATTTCTAAATTTTCATTCATTTGCATATAATCCGTTAATGAGAAACGTTTGCAGTCGTAATGGAAGCTAAGAAAGAAAAAAAGTAATTGGGAGTCAAGTATCGTTTATTGTCTAAAAATTCTTTTTTGGGCAACGGGGTAAAGTTACGGAGTTCCACTTGATTCTAGCAACCTTGTGCCTTCTCATCATAACTAGAAAATCATCAGTCATGGTATGAAGTGTGCAAATTGCCTCTTCATTCGAAAGATTTCCAGTCAATTTTGACGCGTTTAAATAGATATATATGCGAGAGAAATGTTTAACATTGATTGAGAACAAATAAAATAAACATATGTTTTATGAGAAGAAATATTTTTTTATTTATATATTATTTAGATATTTCTTTATTCAAAAAAGCTATCCAATTCGCATGTCCAAGCTATATCATGCGAATGATATACCACTGACGTAATTTACTACTTTCTATTAAAAAACGGAACTTAGTTTGAAGTAGATGATTAATATAATTCGAAATTTCTCGGGAAGTATTGATCATAGCGAGATAAATATTATATCAATCGATAGAAAATTTTATTTCACTATTTTAGAGCTATTAAATTTGAAATTAGAACGACAATTACTCTTTTAAATTTAAAATGACTGAAATTTAGGTCCTCCAACAATGAAATAATCTGTTTAACGCCTTGCAGTGCTATGGCACGAGTTTTATCGTTGGTGACGTCAGAGCGTTACCGAGAGACAAATCTGGGCTATTATATTACTAATTACGTTGAATTTAAATTAAGCTTATAATTTTACTTGATTAAGGAAAAACAAAGAGTTTAATTATTGTGAAGAGGGACATTTCCTCGTAAGGAGAGTTTTGATACAATTAAAAAGGGGAGGCAAGCAATACAGTTGAATGTAAAGATGCTAGTAAAATAAGTGTTAAAAGGGTAAACTGAATTAATTAACCCTGGAACGGTAACATTGAGCCAAATTGACTACTCTTCCCATTTAAAATGCGAAGTAACGCTACTGTTCCAGGGTTAAAGATTTGAACCAGCTGGAGTGGTCTCCCCTAAACTTTCTCGTATACTCCTAACACATGTAGAGAAAAAAATAAGCTAAAAGGCAGTAAAACGAACAAGAACCCCTAACGCAGTGGAGAAAAAATAAGCGAAACGTCATACCACTATTTCCGAAGGTCGTGCAATGCGGAAGTGGAATTAGAAACCGGCGTGATTACCAATAGGGCTGGGAAGATAAAGAAATCGAAATTTGCAATTTCCCAAAATACCGTCAGATTTGAATCGCTAATAACTACGAGACTAATAATGCGAAAAGAACGGTTGACCCCACAACGGATAGATCATATCTGTAAGAGTTTGTCGCGTAATATTTTTTTGCCTGTGACGTCATCGAACCAGTGTAGGCGCATGCGCGTGATTGTTATGAATTAGCTTTATGTAAGGATATAAATAAATGCAGCGTGGAAACGCGTTTAGCTAGGAGGTTGATTGTGGCGTCATTTTAAAGAGCATGAGGAGTATTACTGGGACCAAAGAGAGACAATAAAAATATTTATCAAAATATAAGTAAAAATCGGTATTAAATTGAAAATTTCAAACTCCGCATGTTTTTTTATTATAACATGCAGAGTTTTCTATCGGATTGTGCTAAACTTACAGAATACTTGACAAAGCGTAAAAAAAACATTTTATTAAAATTCAAATTCAAAAATTTGAATATTACGGGAAATGTGAACATTTGTAGTAAATAATGTTTTACTGCGCATGCGTGAAATGTAGTTCTATATACTGTCAACAGATGGCGCCATCAAAAGCTACTCTAAATAAAACATAAGAAAGGCGCTGTTTGGGTCCGCGCCGTAGATTTTTCGTGGAAACGTCGGGATAAAATCATAAAACAAGTGTTTCGTATTAATATGTAATTTAATTACCAATCACTTTAATACAATATTTATTGTCCTACCGCCAGGAGAAAACCCTGAGCAGGGTTGCCTCAAATAGAAGAGTCGAAGAAAGGAAGTATACAGATATAAAATCAACCGAAACATTTGGCAAACTAAGCGCACTTCGATAGGCGAGGAATTCGTTTTCGAACAAAGTACAAAGAGAAATGAGACTTCCGTCGGTTCTATCTTCGCCAAATGAAATAAAGCCCTTTCCTTCACCCCCAAAATGCAGTGGAATATCCCGTTCCCATAACGATCACCACAGGCATGTCTGGTGCCAAGATTTTTCTCGTGTCGGTAGGACAGTACACAGAGTAGTATAATGGTTACAGAATAAATAAATCACAAGTTTTTCGCATGTAGCAAGGGTCTGTGGTAGCTTGTGATTTATCTATTCTGTAACCATTATACCACTCTGTGTAAATATTGTATTAAAGAGATTGATAATTAAATTACATATTGATACGAAACACTTTTTTTATGATTTTATCCCGGCGTTTTCCCGAAAAATCTACGGCGCGGACCCGAACTCGCCTTTCTTATGTTTTATTTAGAGTAGCTTTTGATGGCGCCATCTGTTGACAGTATATAGAACTACATTTCACGTATGCGCAGTAAAACATTATTTACTACAAATGTTCACATTTCCCGTAATATTCAAATTTTTGAATTTAAATTTTAATACAATGTTTTTTTTACGTTTTGTCAAGTATTCTGTAAGTTTCGCACAATACGATAGAAAACTCTGCATGTTATAATAAAAAAAACATGCGGATTTTGAAATATACAATTTAATACCGATTTTTTACTTATATTCTGATAAATATTTTTATTGTCTCACTTTGGGTCCTAGTAATACTCCTCAAGCTCTTTAAAATGACACAAGAATCAACCTCCTAGCTAAACGTGTTTCCACGCTACATTTATTTATAACCCCACATAAAGATAATTCATAACAATCACGCGCATGCGCCTACACTGGCACGATAACGTTACAGGAAAAACAAATGCTATGCGACAAACTCTTACAGATATGATCTAAAAGGTGGGTCAACCATTCTTTTCGCATTATTAGTCTCGTAGTTATTAGAGATTCAAATCTGATGGTATTTTGTCACACAAAAAAGTTCCACCGACTATCACTGTAACGAGCGGATAGACGTTTTCAAGTAAAAAAAAAAAACCCTCAGAAAATGCGCATCACAAACTCAATTTCTACTAATCACGATTACAGCACGTTGCCTGAGTAAGGTAATGCTTTGTCTTCTAGATGCAAGCATCCTCTTTTCATTCTTCTCGAAACTCCCTAGTCCAAAGGTGTGAAACTCAAATGCTATCATGGGCCCACATAAGCCAAGTCTAAGCTTATGTGGGCCGCAGAGAAAAGTAACCCTTTCAAAATTTTTGTAGAAACCTAGATTTATCTCGAAAAGCAGTATAAAAAAGAACAAAAAATGTGCAAAGTCAATGTTTTTTCTTGACTTCTGTCATCTCTTTTCTGCAACAAACTTTTCTACTTCGAGAGACAGCTTGTTCACATTTCTAAACTGATGGAAAGTGAATGTCGGTAATTCTGGATCTGATAGGAGACTTATTTCTTTTGGTAACTGCAAATAATTGCTTGCATTGATAAGTGCTTCCAAACATGCAAAAAGTTTCATATACCAACTTTCCAGTGTTTTCCAACCAGGCAGGCAAATATTTCTAAAACTAGAAAATCACCCGTCACGGTATGACGGGTGCAAATTGCCTCTTCATTCGAGAGATTTCCCGTCAAATTTGACGTGTTTAAATAGATATATGTGCGAGAGAAATGTTTAACATTGATTGAAAACAAATAAAATAAACATGTTTTATGACAGGAAATATTTTTTTTATTTACATATTTCTTTATTCAAAAAACCTCTTGGTAAACAACATTCCGTGTGAAGTATTTTTCGTCGTTTAACAATTTTATAATTCAATAGCCATGAAATTCTCAGTTTGTCAAACGTAAGTCAAAAGTTAAAATTTCAAAGGAATTCTTTTTCGAAATTCTAATCAAAACAAAGCATTTTTCTGTTTGTCGAACGTTGCCAAAAAATATTGTCAAATTATATAATAACATTAAATAATTAGATGAATCTTGGCTTCCAAACTATATCACGCGCATGATATACCACTGACGAGATTTACTACTTTCTATTAAAAACCGGAAATTAATTTGAAATATATGATTAATATAATTTAAAATTTCTCGGGAACTATTGACCGTAGCGAGATAAATTTTATATCCACCGATAGCAAATTTTATTTCACTATTTTAGAGCTATTAAATTTGAAATTAGAACGACAATTACTTTTTAAAATTACTGAAATTTAGGTTCTCTAACAATGAAATAATGATGTTTATCTTTTCGCAGTGCTAGGGCGCTAGTTTTATTGTTGGTGACGTCAGAGCGTTACCGAAAGACAGATCTGGGCTATTATATTAGCAATTCAGACGTCCCAGTTCACTGAATTTTCGCTTCAAATACAAACATCACTGGGTCTCGATTATTTTCTTATCGGCTGCCAAAATATTCGCTGCTACTGGTGGAGGACACGACGCGTAATGTGGCTCGTTGTTAATAATTATGAATAATTGGAATTTAAAAACCAATCTACAAGATTTTTGCTAAGACTTTTTTACATAATGTCACGTTTTGAGGGCCGCAATAATACGGGTTGCGTCTGCAGGCCACGAGCTTGACACCCTTGCCCTAGTCCTAGGTTATCAAAACTGTCCGTTTTCTTTGTTGTATTTATAGATTCTTCCTTCATTCTTTTTATTGTAACGCGACGTTGTATTTCAGATCCTCGCTCCCGACAGTGGGTCTGGACTCGCGACGACCTCCGAAGATCTGTGTTAGAAGCCGGGTGCGGATTGCCCTTCAGCAACTGCGCGGAACGACCATACCACAGGCGTGCGCTGTCCTATATTTTGATCAACGGCCTTTCTTGCGTTATTAGTACGGCTATTTTTTACCCGCTTTACATGGCTGGTAAGATGTTGACATGTTTTATAGTTGCAGCTTAAAAATTATCAACAGAAAAAATAGAAAAATTAAAAAAAAAATCTTGACTAAAAATTTAAACTAGAACAACAAAAAAAAAACAACCAAAATTATTTTTATTTATAAACAATTAAATTTATAGAGAAATTTTATTAAAAAATAAGATAAAATGAATACAATGTTTAAGTAGCGCGCAATTGCAGCAACAAAACAAAAAGCAGAGAACAATAGAAATCAAGATCATACGAAGAGAGCCAAAAAATAAATAAATAAACTCAGAGTTAATCGAATAAAACCAAACACAAACAAGGAATCCATTCTAGTCCACTTCTTCAAGGGCTAAGAACTATTCGAAATGGATTCAAAATAATAATTGGGAAATTTTTCTGTAAGAAGATAGCATTACGCCAAACATAGCTTCTAATAGCCAGAAATTTCCCAAACAAAGGACAATGGAGATCTGTACATCAAAAAGCATATTTTCAAAGGAAAGAGGAAAACCACACACATCAAAACGCTAATATGATTAATTAAAAATATCAGCCATCTGGATATATTAAAATAAGCCACCATAAATATAAAAAAAAACTTACCCTATGCCCATAGTTGAAAAAATGAGAAAAAAAAACTTCACGTGATCACAAACACACGCTAATTTCAGTCATTCAGAAAAGAAATTAGACGCAGTGACGTATAAAGTACGAATGATATCGAGGGCGAAGTGTTTTTTCACTAACTTTATGATATTTGACCTTTACCCCTTGTAACCCAACTTCTTAACCTTAGAAGCCCGATTTTCTTTAAATTGATTAAAAAAAATTTTTGACTTTCATTTCTTGAATAAAACATGGGAAAAATACTTGAACCCTTTAACCGTCGTGCCCGTCATACTGACGTGTATCGAATCATCGTATTTTTAGGCTTATAAAGTAAAATTTAATCATTAATTTATAATTTGACACAAAAATTACGTAATCCATAAGCATCTCAAGTATTCCATGCCTTCTGATATGAATGGAAACGACAGCCCCTTTCCAAAACAGGAGGGGTCATCTTATTTGATAGCAAAAAAAATGCGACTCTTAAGGGGTTAAAAAATCCTATTTTGTTTTACAAACCAGTGGGAGTGGCCTCCCCTAAACTTTCTCGTATACTGCTCAAAAATTTGTCATTTCCTCTCCCCCTGCGTGGATAAAAAAAATCGGACCTACTGTAACCCAGAATGCAACGAATATCAGAAGGTTTTCCATTCAAGATTACCGTGATTGTAAAATATTTAGGTAAAGAATCATATTCAAAGAGATGCCTATGTATTAAAATTTAGCAATATTTATGCTTTTCACTCGAGCAAGCTTCGCTAATGCGACGACACGAGCGAGCGAAAACAAAACAGGAGATAGATAAAACGAATCTATTATAAACTCCGTCTCAAGGACAAAGTGACGCAATCCTTCCGCTCGTTACCAGAGATTGCTACCAGTACGCATGCGCATGGAGATAAGTTTTGAAACGAGTGCTTAACAAGTTTGCGATTATACAGACCGACAGACAGTCAACACGTTGACGGATTTGGCCCAAAATTTGATACGGACCTGCATTCATGATGATAAAACTGTGTACCAAATTTTATCCATCTAGCTATTCAGGTTTTTGAGTTATAGTGTTCGCATGACCGCGGACAGACAGACTTCCCGTAGACGGATTTTGTCCAAAATTTGATAGAAACCTACAAATTATGTTTAAAGACCACATACCAAATTTCATCCCCGTAGCTCTAATAGTTTTCGAGTTATCGTGTTCACAGACAGACATAATTCCAAAATTGTGTTTATCAGACTCAGGAAGGTCTAAAACGTTGAGATCCGTCGAAATCTCGAGTTCGAATTTTTTGACGATTACAATACTTTCTCTTTGTATACTTCGTATACGAGAAAGTAAAAACAGTTGGCTACCAACTGGCAACACTGGGCCTTTTTCAGAAATAAATCTCTTTAATAAAATCCTGTAATATTAACAAAAGAAATTTTATAGCTGATAATACGGATAAGGAATTTCCTTCACCATTGTAGAATATGGTGTTCTAAAGTGTACAAACAAAGCAAAAAAGATGCAAGTGGAAAACATCAATTTATTTTTTATCAGCATTCAGGCTGCCATCCATATGTTGTAAATTGGTTTAATAACATTTTCAGTATGTATCTTATTGGCAACAACAGGCATTTGAGCTTCAGTCTTATTCTCACTATTTTTAAAGACAAAATTGGGTATGTTGCTTAAAGACAACATAGGGTATTTAAGGGTTAATCTTTCAGAAGACGCGAATAAGCAGGAGATTCATATATCGTGTTGTATTAAAATAAAAGCAACTTTTATTTATGTAATCTGTGTTAATTAGCTTTATACTAAACAAAGATTACATAAATAAAAATTGCACTTGAAATTTATAAAAGAACGATACAAATATGTAATACGATGCACGATAAAAGTTTTGTGATACGATGCAAGTATTGTGATACGATGCACGATACAAGTATTGTGATACGATGCACGATACAAGTATTGTGATACGATGCACGATACAAGTATTGTGATACGATACACGATACAAGTATGTAATACGATGCATGATACAAGTATGTGATACAATGCATGATACAAGTATGTGATACAATGCACGATACAACTATGTGATACAATGCACGATACAAGTATGTGATACAATGCACGATGCAAGTATTGTGATACGATGAAAGTATCTCTTGCATACGCGCGCCTGCTGGAAGGTTAAAAATGTAGAAATATCAGGGTTTTTTTATAGCTTTTCTCAGATAATAACGCACATATTTCTTAGATTTTCAAAATTTTAATAATAAAATGAAAAACAGCAGAAAAGGGGGAAAGTAACATTTGTATTACATTCTATTACAATGCTCCAAAGTGCTCCATAAAGTCAAGAAGTACGAATGCTTTGAAGCAATTGCTTGCTTTTTGTAACATTGCACAAAACATGTACTGGATAGCACGTAGAAATATCTCTACGATTTTCGCTACGTTTCTATAAACACGTCTTCATCAGTTTCACGGCGAGTGAACTTCAGATCAATTTACTAGAACGAGCGCCACCTGTTTTTGAAGAAATATAGTAAAATTGTGTAGAATGGTGCGTCTGTGGTGTAACAAAGATTTCAAATTGACTAGGGGTTTGTTTTCGATCTTGGGAGCACTGAAATATAACAGAACTGTCACGTCATGCTAAAAAAGATTAAAAATTGAATTCCAGGCATTAACATTTCTCCTTCGTGGTGCAGCCCAAATCTGATGTTTATGACATGTGTTCCCCTTGCCTCCATGTAGCCCAGTGGTTGGAAAGTTGAATTCGGAATTACGGGTCTATTCTGGTACCCCCGGTTGGGTTGGGAGACGTCACTTTTTCCGCACGTTAACAA
>BGPR01022448.1:0-21124 GCA_013235015.1 Araneus ventricosus | reverse complement strand
TTGTTAACGTGCGGAAAAAGTGACGTCTCCCAACCCAACCGGGGGTACCAGAATAGACCCGTAATTCCGAATTCAACTTTCCAACCACTGGGCTACATGGAGGCAAGGGGAACACATGTCATAAACATCAGATTTGGGCTGCACCACGAAGGAGAAATGTTAATGCCTGGAATTCAATTTTTAATCTTTTTTAGCATGACGTGACAGTTCTGTTATATTTCAGTGCTCCCAAGATCGAAAACAAACCCCTAGTCAATTTGAAATCTTTGTTACACCACAGACGCACCATTCTACACAATTTTACTATATTTCTTCAAAAACAGGTGGCGCTCGTTCTAGTAAATTGATCTGAAGTTCACTCGCCGTGAAACTGATGAAGACGTGTTTATAGAAACGTAGCGAAAATCGTAGAGATATTTCTACGTGCTATCCAGTACATGTTTTGTGCAATGTTACAAAAAGCAAGCAATTGCTTCAAAGCATTCGTACTTCTTGACTTTATGGAGCACTTTGGAGCATTGTAATAGAATGTAATACAAATGTTACTTTCCCCCTTTTCTGCTGTTTTTCATTTTATTATTAAAATTTTGAAAATCTAAGAAATATGTGCGTTATTATCTGAGAAAAGCTATAAAAAAACCCTGATATTTCTACATTTTTAACCTTCCAGCAGGCGCGCGTATGCAAGAGATACTTTCATCGTATCACAATACTTGCATCGTGCATTGTATCACATACTTGTATCGTGCATTGTATCACATAGTTGTATCGTGCATTGTATCACATACTTGTATCATGCATTGTATCACATACTTGTATCATGCATCGTATTACATACTTGTATCGTGTATCGTATCACAATACTTGTATCGTGCATCGTATCACAATACTTGTATCGTGCATCGTATCACAATACTTGTATCGTGCATCGTATCACAATACTTGCATCGTATCACAAAACTTTTATCGTGCATCGTATTACATATTTGTATCGTTCTTTTATAAATTTCAAGTGCAATTTTTATTTATGTAATCTTTGTTTAGTATAAAGCTAATTAACACAGATTACATAAATAAAAGTTGCTTTTATTTTAATACAACACGATATATGAATCTCCTGCTTATTCGCGTCTTCTGAAAGATTAACCCTTAAATACCCTATGTTGTCTTTAAGCAACATACCCAATTTTGTCTTTAAAAATAGTGAGAATAAGACTGAAGCTCAAATGCCTGTTGTTGCCAATAAGATACATACTGAAAATGTTATTAAACCAATTTACAACATATGGATGGCAGCCTGAATGCTGATAAAAAATAAATTGATGTTTTCCACTTGCATCTTTTTTGCTTTGTTTGTACACTTTAGAACACCATATTCTACAATGGTGAAGGAAATTCCTTATCCGTATTATCAGCTATAAAATTTCTTTTGTTAATATTACAGGATTTTATTAAAGAGATTTATTTCTGAAAAAGGCCCAGTGTTGCCAGTTGGTAGCCAACTGTTTTTACTTTCTCGTATACGAAGTATACAAAGAGAAAGTATTGTAATCGTCAAAAAATTCGAACTCGAGATTTCGACGGATCTCAACGTTTTAGACCTTCCTGAGTCTGATAAACACAATTTTGGAATTATGTCTGTCTGTGAACACGATAACTCGAAAACTATTAGAGCTACGGGGATGAAATTTGGTATGTGGTCTTTAAACATAATTTGTAGGTTTCTATCAAATTTTGGACAAAATCCGTCTACGGGAAGTCTGTCTGTCCGCGGTCATGCGAACACTATAACTCAAAAACCTGAATAGCTAGATGGATAAAATTTGGTACACAGTTTTATCATCATGAATGCAGGTCCGTATCAAATTTTGGGCCAAATCCGTCAACGTGTTGACTGTCTGTCGGTCTGTATAATCGCAAACTTGTTAAGCACTCGTTTCAAAACTTATCTCCATGCGCATGCGTACTGGTAGCAATCTCTGGTAACGAGCGGAAGGATTGCGTCACTTTGTCCTTGAGACGGAGTTTATAATAGATTCGTTTTATCTATCTCCTGTTTTGTTTTCGCTCGCTCGTGTCGTCGCATTAGCGAAGCTTGCTCGAGTGAAAAGCATAAATATTGCTAAATTTTAATACATAGGCATCTCTTTGAATATGATTCTTTACCTAAATATTTTACAATCACGGTAATCTTGAATGGAAAACCTTCTGATATTCGTTGCATTCTGGGTTACAGTAGGTCCGATTTTTTTTATCCACGCAGGGGGAGAGGAAATGACAAATTTTTGAGCAGTATACGAGAAAGTTTAGGGGAGGCCACTCCCACTGGTTTGTAAAACAAAATAGGATTTTTTAACCCCTTAAGAGTCGCATTTTTTTTGCTATCAAATAAGATGACCCCTCCTGTTTTGGAAAGGGGCTGTCGTTTCCATTCATATCAGAAGGCATGGAATACTTGAGATGCTTATGGATTACGTAATTTTTGTGTCAAATTATAAATTAATGATTAAATTTTACTTTATAAGCCTAAAAATACGATGATTCGATACACGTCAGTATGACGGGCACGACGGTTAAAGGGTTCAAGTATTTTTCCCATGTTTTATTCAAGAAATGAAAGTCAAAAATTTTTTTTAATCAATTTAAAGAAAATCGGGCTTCTAAGGTTAAGAAGTTGGGTTACAAGGGGTAAAGGTCAAATATCATAAAGTTAGTGAAAAAACACTTCGCCCTCGATATCATTCGTACTTTATACGTCACTGCGTCTAATTTCTTTTCTGAATGACTGAAATTAGCGTGTGTTTGTGATCACGTGAAGTTTTTTTTTCTCATTTTTTCAACTATGGGCATAGGGTAAGTTTTTTTTTATATTTATGGTGGCTTATTTTAATATATCCAGATGGCTGATATTTTTAATTAATCATATTAGCGTTTTGATGTGTGTGGTTTTCCTCTTTCCTTTGAAAATATGCTTTTTGATGTACAGATCTCCATTGTCCTTTGTTTGGGAAATTTCTGGCTATTAGAAGCTATGTTTGGCGTAATGCTATCTTCTTACAGAAAAATTTCCCAATTATTATTTTGAATCCATTTCGAATAGTTCTTAGCCCTTGAAGAAGTGGACTAGAATGGATTCCTTGTTTGTGTTTGGTTTTATTCGATTAACTCTGAGTTTATTTATTTATTTTTTGGCTCTCTTCGTATGATCTTGATTTCTATTGTTCTCTGCTTTTTGTTTTGTTGCTGCAATTGCGCGCTACTTAAACATTGTATTCATTTTATCTTATTTTTTAATAAAATTTCTCTATAAATTTAATTGTTTATAAATAAAAATAATTTTGGTTGTTTTTTTTTTGTTGTTCTAGTTTAAATTTTTAGTCAAGATTTTTTTTTTAATTTTTCTATTTTTTCTGTTGATAATTTTTAAGCTGCAACTATAAAACATGTCAACATCTTACCAGCCATGTAAAGCGGGTAAAAAATAGCCGTACTAATAACGCAAGAAAGGCCGTTGATCAAAATATAGGACAGCGCACGCCTGTGGTATGGTCGTTCCGCGCAGTTGCTGAAGGGCAATCCGCACCCGGCTTCTAACACAGATCTTCGGAGGTCGTCGCGAGTCCAGACCCACTGTCGGGAGCGAGGATCTGAAATACAACGTCGCGTTACAATAAAAAGAATGAAGGAAGAATCTATAAATACAACAAAGAAAACGGACAGTTTTGATAACCTAGGACTAGGGCAAGGGTGTCAAGCTCGTGGCCTGCAGACGCAACCCGTATTATTGCGGCCCTCAAAACGTGACATTATGTAAAAAAGTCTTAGCAAAAATCTTGTAGATTGGTTTTTAAATTCCAATTATTCATAATTATTAACAACGAGCCACATTACGCGTCGTGTCCTCCACCAGTAGCAGCGAATATTTTGGCAGCCGATAAGAAAATAATCGAGACCCAGTGATGTTTGTATTTGAAGCGAAAATTCAGTGAACTGGGACGTCTGAATTGCTAATATAATAGCCCAGATCTGTCTTTCGGTAACGCTCTGACGTCACCAACAATAAAACTAGCGCCCTAGCACTGCGAAAAGATAAACATCATTATTTCATTGTTAGAGAACCTAAATTTCAGTAATTTTAAAAAGTAATTGTCGTTCTAATTTCAAATTTAATAGCTCTAAAATAGTGAAATAAAATTTGCTATCGGTGGATATAAAATTTATCTCGCTACGGTCAATAGTTCCCGAGAAATTTTAAATTATATTAATCATATATTTCAAATTAATTTCCGGTTTTTAATAGAAAGTAGTAAATCTCGTCAGTGGTATATCATGCGCGTGATATAGTTTGGAAGCCAAGATTCATCTAATTATTTAATGTTATTATATAATTTGACAATATTTTTTGGCAACGTTCGACAAACAGAAAAATGCTTTGTTTTGATTAGAATTTCGAAAAAGAATTCCTTTGAAATTTTAACTTTTGACTTACGTTTGACAAACTGAGAATTTCATGGCTATTGAATTATAAAATTGTTAAACGACGAAAAATACTTCACACGGAATGTTGTTTACCAAGAGGTTTTTTGAATAAAGAAATATGTAAATAAAAAAAATATTTCCTGTCATAAAACATGTTTATTTTATTTGTTTTCAATCAATGTTAAACATTTCTCTCGCACATATATCTATTTAAACACGTCAAATTTGACGGGAAATCTCTCGAATGAAGAGGCAATTTGCACCCGTCATACCGTGACGGGTGATTTTCTAGTTTTAGAAATATTTGCCTGCCTGGTTGGAAAACACTGGAAAGTTGGTATATGAAACTTTTTGCATGTTTGGAAGCACTTATCAATGCAAGCAATTATTTGCAGTTACCAAAAGAAATAAGTCTCCTATCAGATCCAGAATTACCGACATTCACTTTCCATCAGTTTAGAAATGTGAACAAGCTGTCTCTCGAAGTAGAAAAGTTTGTTGCAGAAAAGAGATGACAGAAGTCAAGAAAAAACATTGACTTTGCACATTTTTTGTTCTTTTTTATACTGCTTTTCGAGATAAATCTAGGTTTCTACAAAAATTTTGAAAGGGTTACTTTTCTCTGCGGCCCACATAAGCTTAGACTTGGCTTATGTGGGCCCATGATAGCATTTGAGTTTCACACCTTTGGACTAGGGAGTTTCGAGAAGAATGAAAAGAGGATGCTTGCATCTAGAAGACAAAGCATTACCTTACTCAGGCAACGTGCTGTAATCGTGATTAGTAGAAATTGAGTTTGTGATGCGCATTTTCTGAGGGTTTTTTTTTTTTACTTGAAAACGTCTATCCGCTCGTTACAGTGATAGTCGGTGGAACTTTTTTGTGTGACAAAATACCATCAGATTTGAATCTCTAATAACTACGAGACTAATAATGCGAAAAGAATGGTTGACCCACCTTTTAGATCATATCTGTAAGAGTTTGTCGCATAGCATTTGTTTTTCCTGTAACGTTATCGTGCCAGTGTAGGCGCATGCGCGTGATTGTTATGAATTATCTTTATGTGGGGTTATAAATAAATGTAGCGTGGAAACACGTTTAGCTAGGAGGTTGATTCTTGTGTCATTTTAAAGAGCTTGAGGAGTATTACTAGGACCCAAAGTGAGACAATAAAAATATTTATCAGAATATAAGTAAAAAATCGGTATTAAATTGTATATTTCAAAATCCGCATGTTTTTTTTATTATAACATGCAGAGTTTTCTATCGTATTGTGCGAAACTTACAGAATACTTGACAAAACGTAAAAAAAACATTGTATTAAAATTTAAATTCAAAAATTTGAATATTACGGGAAATGTGAACATTTGTAGTAAATAATGTTTTACTGCGCATACGTGAAATGTAGTTCTATATACTGTCAACAGATGGCGCCATCAAAAGCTACTCTAAATAAAACATAAGAAAGGCGAGTTCGGGTCCGCGCCGTAGATTTTTCGGGAAAACGCCGGGATAAAATCATAAAAAAAGTGTTTCGTATCAATATGTAATTTAATTATCAATCTCTTTAATACAATATTTACACAGAGTGGTATAATGGTTACAGAATAGATAAATCACAAGCTACCACAGACCCTTGCTACATGCGAAAAACTTGTGATTTATTTATTCTGTAACCATTATACTACTCTGTGTACTGTCCTACCGACACGAGAAAAATCTTGGCACCAGACATGCCTGTGGTGATCGTTATGGGAACGGGATATTCCACTGCATTTTGGGGGTGAAGGAAAGGGCTTTATTTCATTTGGCGAAGATAGAACCGACGGAAGTCTCATTTCTCTTTGTACTTTGTTCGAAAACGAATTCCTCGCCTATCGAAGTGCGCTTAGTTTGCCAAATGTTTCGGTTGATTTTATATCTGTATACTTCCTTTCTTCGACTCTTCTATTTGAGGCAACCCTGCTCAGGGTTTTCTCCTGGCGGTAGGACAATAAATATTGTATTAAAGTGATTGGTAATTAAATTACATATTAATACGAAACACTTGTTTTATGATTTTATCCCGACGTTTCCACGAAAAATCTACGGCGCGGACCCAAACAGCGCCTTTCTTATGTTTTATTTAGAGTAGCTTTTGATGGCGCCATCTGTTGACAGTATATAGAACTACATTTCACGCATGCGCAGTAAAACATTATTTACTACAAATGTTCACATTTCCCGTAATATTCAAATTTTTGAATTTGAATTTTAATAAAATGTTTTTTTTACGCTTTGTCAAGTATTCTGTAAGTTTAGCACAATCCGATAGAAAACTCTGCATGTTATAATAAAAAAACATGCGGAGTTTGAAATTTTCAATTTAATACCGATTTTTACTTATATTTTGATAAATATTTTTATTGTCTCTCTTTGGTCCCAGTAATACTCCTCATGCTCTTTAAAATGACGCCACAATCAACCTCCTAGCTAAACGCGTTTCCACGCTGCATTTATTTATATCCTTACATAAAGCTAATTCATAACAATCACGCGCATGCGCCTACACTGGTTCGATGACGTCACAGGCAAAAAAATATTACGCGACAAACTCTTACAGATATGATCTATCCGTTGTGGGGTCAACCGTTCTTTTCGCATTATTAGTCTCGTAGTTATTAGCGATTCAAATCTGACGGTATTTTGGGAAATTGCAAATTTCGATTTCTTTATCTTCCCAGCCCTATTGGTAATCACGCCGGTTTCTAATTCCACTTCCGCATTGCACGACCTTCGGAAATAGTGGTATGACGTTTCGCTTATTTTTTCTCCACTGCGTTAGGGGTTCTTGTTCGTTTTACTGCCTTTTAGCTTATTTTTTTCTCTACATGTGTTAGGAGTATACGAGAAAGTTTAGGGGAGACCACTCCAGCTGGTTCAAATCTTTAACCCTGGAACAGTAGCGTTACTTCGCATTTTAAATGGGAAGAGTAGTCAATTTGGCTCAATGTTACCGTTCCAGGGTTAATTAATTCAGTTTACCCTTTTAACACTTATTTTACTAGCATCTTTACATTCAACTGTATTGCTTGCCTCCCCTTTTTAATTGTATCAAAACTCTCCTTACGAGGAAATGTCCCTCTTCACAATAATTAAACTCTTTGTTTTTCCTTAATCAAGTAAAATTATAAGCTTAATTTAAATTCAACGTAATTAGTAATATAATAGCCCAGATTTGTCTCTCGGTAACGCTCTGACGTCACCAACGATAAAACTCGTGCCATAGCACTGCAAGGCGTTAAACAGATTATTTCATTGTTGGAGGACCTAAATTTCAGTCATTTTAAATTTAAAAGAGTAATTGTCGTTCTAATTTCAAATTTAATAGCTCTAAAATAGTGAAATAAAATTTTCTATCGATTGATATAATATTTATCTCGCTATGATCAATACTTCCCGAGAAATTTCGAATTATATTAATCATCTACTTCAAACTAAGTTCCGTTTTTTAATAGAAAGTAGTAAATTACGTCAGTGGTATATCATTCGCATGATATAGCTTGGACATGCGAATTGGATAGCTTTTTTGAATAAAGAAATATCTAAATAATATATAAATAAAAAAATATTTCTTCTCATAAAACATATGTTTATTTTATTTGTTCTCAATCAATGTTAAACATTTCTCTCGCATATATATCTATTTAAACGCGTCAAAATTGACTGGAAATCTTTCGAATGAAGAGGCAATTTGCACACTTCATACCATGACTGATGATTTTCTAGTTATGATGAGAAGGCACAAGGTTGCTAGAATCAAGTGGAACTCCGTAACTTTACCCCGTTGCCCAAAAAAGAATTTTTAGACAATAAACGATACTTGACTCCCAATTACTTTTTTTCTTTCTTAGCTTCCATTACGACTGCAAACGTTTCTCATTAACGGATTATATGCAAATGAATGAAAATTTAGAAATTGCTCTATAACATTATTAATTTTCAGTCCTTTTGTTAATAATTTTGTGGTTATGTAATAAATTAATTAAATTACCTGTCAACAGCGCTGTTTCTTCATCGTCAAAAGTGTCCTTGATGGTCGATACGATTCCAGGGAAAAAAATTATTCCAAGTGACAGCACTGAAGCCAGAGCGACTAGTTTGACTGCAAAAGTATACTGAGTATTCAATATGATTTCAATAGACATTTTTTTTCTAGCTTGCATACATTAATATTTAAAAATGAGTTGTGTAGCTGCAAAACTGCCCATCTCCAAAACTGGATTTTCTGTCACATCTATCCAAAATGTATTTAAAAAAACAATTTCATGGCATTTGGACAGAGTCAGTGGCGAATCCAGGGGGGGGAGATTATCGGGCTACAGCCCCCCCCAGAGTCGAGCCAGAATTCTTGATATTATTTAAAATCATTAAAACTGTTTTTTTTTATTTCCCTCTTTAAAAAAATAATGAAAACGTTTCAACATTGCTTTTTGGCTTGACAGGCTCGAAAATTTTCCTATTTTTGTAGTCATTCCACTTGTACTTGTAGCTTTGACGCGGTCGAATACATTTTTTGGCTATTTATTTCATTGTAATTTTTATTAAATTATAGAAAGTATTGTATTGTTCTTTGTGATTTTTATTGTCAGGTGAGTAAAGTCTGTAAAGTTAAAGAGTTTTGGTTTACTTTAGCCTTGAGGTTTGACATTCGTCACGGCGATACAAAATTTTTATGACCCCCCTCCAGACCCGAATCCTAGATTCGCCACTGGCAGGGTGATTCAGTATGCAATTTATGGTAATGAGGCATGAAGCAGGGGGAGTTATTTAAAGTTTTGTTTTGGAGATGGCCAGTTTTGCAGCTCGTTTTGGATATGGACAGTTTTGCAACAATCTAAAATCTAAATAGAAACAAAAAGCAACATAATAATTTTCACAAAATATTATTTAAATAAGGAGGTATCTCATAAAAAAAATCGACGGGGGGCTGTCTCTGCGAAACGGGCACTGCGATTGCGATTGAGGGGCGTAGACTTACTTACCTTACTCAACTGTGACTTTCTGTGACTAAAGTAGCTCTATGTGACTATTAACTCTATAGTCGAAAGTGTCTATTAGTCTAGTGTGACAATGTGACTCTATCTATGTAAAATTCTTCGTGAATTTCACCAACTTTGCAACTCGACTGTGACTACACCGTAATTACAAATTCTAAAATTATTTTTACAATCTTCAATGTCTACCATTCTCTGTTAAATGAAACTAAAATCAACTCTGTATGTTATTTGGTTGCGGAGCTATAAGCGTTCAACTTTAGCACGAAATTAAACGTAATTCAACAATTCTAGAGTAATATTTTGCTCGATCGATGAATAAATTGCCTTAGTCTGCGTGCGAGCGCATCGGCCGCAGTGATGTCATCAAACTTCTTCATGATTTTCACCAACTTTGCAGCTCGACTGTGATTTCCAGGCGCAATTTAAACATGGATAGGGCCAGGTTGTAAACGTTTTCGTGTTGTCAAGTGGTAGAAGAGATCATGTAGACTTAAAATCTTTGAAAAAACGCATTTGTGAAAAAAATGGAGATGGCCACTTTTGCAGCTACTCGACACAATTATGGATTATTATGGAAGCTTTTGCCAATTTATATATTTATTTCTCACATCTCAAATTTTATTTTAAAGTAGATAGCAAAATGCCTAAATGAAGTAATTATTGTCATAGGAACGTGAAATAGTATCCAGAAGACAATTTCACGTCTTTTACTTTCTCGTGTGCAGTAGAGAGAATAGACAATTAGAGAAAATAAAAGGTTTGAGAATAAGAGATAATTGTAATCATAAAAAAATTCGACGTCGAGATTTTGATGAATCACTAGTTTTTAGACCTCCGTGCGTACGAAAAAATCATTTCTAGGATTAGGACAGGCTGTCAGTGAACACCATAACTCAACCAGCGGGAGTGTTCTCCCCTAAACTTTCTCGTATTCTTTCCCAAGCCATTTCCCCTTCCCCCGCGTGGCTAAAAAAATTCGAAACTACTGTTACCCAGAGTCCAATGACTATCAGAAGGTTTTTCATTACAGTGATTGAAAAATATCTAGGTAAAGAATCAAATTCAAAGAGATGCGTGGCGATTTTCAGCTCTTGCGGGACTCAAGGACAAACTGACTTAATTCGCTCAGTAGCTTTCGCGTGAACAGATGATTTCTTCCAGTACGCATGCGCGTGGAGATATTTTATTTATCTATTCGATCTACTTATTATTATATTATTGATAATTACATTATTTCAATGCAAATTGTAAACTAAAATCAACTCTCTATGTTATTTGGTTGCGGAGCTATAAGCGTTCAACTTTAGCACGAAATTAGACGTAATTCAACAATACTTGAGTAATATTTCGCGCGATCGATGAATGAATTGCGAATATTTATCTGTTCATAAAGACTCATTCAGTAATCCACTGATTGTTAGGTCCTAAAGCAGGCGTAGGGGAACCTTTTTTCCCTAAAATGCCTCGGAAATTTGGCAGAAACGTAAGGGTTAATGCTCTGTAATTATTATTATATTATTGATAATTACATTATTTCAATGCCAATTGTAAATAACAGGTAAGGCCGCATAAGAAATTCAAGAAGGCCGCTGGTTCCGCATCCCTGTCCTAAAGTGTTAAATCCCATGCCAAGTTTGGCGAGTAATCGCTTGGAAAAGGCTCTACAATTGACGTACCGTCTTTTTAAATCTAACCAAAATAATGTTGCTAAATATGCGAATGAAAAGCATATGCCATTTTTTATGACATATGCTGTTATTAAAAATTTATAAAATTAATTTAGTATAAAATGTTAGCAAAAATTCTGAAAACCAAATGGATTTTTAGAAAAATTACGAATTTGTTTTCAACAAGAAAAATTTCAAACGTTTTTTAACATATGTAGGTATTAAACAAATGAGCATTATAAAGAAGAGTGAAATATCTTACTATGCTTTGGAGAATATTAAATAATATTATAATACAAAATAATGTGGAGCAGCTGATATACGGTATCACCGCGATATTTTGTAATTTCAGCGACTTTTTTATTGCGCAAACAAACATGGCGTCGGTTGTGTTGCCTTAGCAAACATGGCGACTGTTTTGTTGCATATTGTTCTCTTGCGAACGCGTTCCGGACAAATTTTTTAAACTTAAAAAACATCAGCGACTTTGCTTTCAGCAAGACGGGAACCTCGTAACTTCATTTTTTATTGAATGTTAGGAATCTAGCTTATTTTTTTACTTCTGATCGAAATGGCGTCTTTGGCGCAAAACGTAAAAAGTCGCCGAAATCACAAAATATCGCCAGTGATGCCTTATATCAAAGCTTCACCAATAATGCAATAGGACAGACACCCGCAAGTCAATGACATTTTTAATCTGAAAAATAGTACTCTTCGTTTGGTGGGTCTATATACAGGCATCTGATAATTGATGATTTAATTTAAATGCAACAGTCGAGTCCTTATTTTATATCCATTCACATCTGGTATTTTTATTCCTTTCTGTGAAAGATAAATTCACCCGGTACTCCATTATGAATGAAAAGGGAATCTTTTCCTTTCAGAAAATCATGAATCTTCCAATACGCGAATCAGTACAGCTTTAATATACGGCATCACTGGAGACAATTTTGTTTTGGCGACTTTACGATAGTATTAGATACTATTATCGATACGATAGTATTATCGATACGATAGTATTAGATACTATTATCGATACGATAGTATTAGATAGTATTACCGATACGATAGTATTATCGATACGATAGTATTAGATAGTATTATCGATACGATAGTATTAGATAGTACCGAACATCGTACGATGTTCGGTTAGGCGACAAAAAGTCGCCAATACAAGATTATCGCCAGCGATGCCGTATTCCCGCGAATCTGTCATTAGAAGTTACTTGACAAATCCGTGAATGTGTAATGAAATATTTGACAAAATATTTCTCCAGTGCATGATTACCATTCCAAATGAACTTAAATAACGTAGAAAAAACTAATTTGGAAATTCTTTGTTGATTAAAAGTTAATCATTTCTGCTCTATTTATAATACATATTACCATTTTAGGTTGACATCTAGAAGTTGGTACACACTCTTAAAATGGCGCCAAGTCGCCAAAGCTAATGCAAGTATTACCTGCATTTAGCTTTGGCGACTTGGCGTTAATGAAGTGCAGCGGCCAACGTCTTGCTTTGGCGATTTGGCTGCGTTTTAAGGGTGTGTACCAACTTCTAGATTTCAACCCCATTTTAAATTTTATTTTATCTACATAAAGAAACAAAGGTTTAAATCTAGAAGTTGGTAAATACCCTTAAAACGCAGCCAAAGCAAGGCGTTGACCGCTGCACTTCATTAGCGCCAAGTCGCCAAAGCTAAATGCAGGTAATACTTGCATTAGCTTTGGCGACATGGCGCCATTTTAAGAGTGTGTACCAACTTCTAGATTTCAAACCAAACAAATATTAAGGTAAACAAAACTTACCTCTCATTGCTTTGTATTTTTCTCATATGTTATTATTATATAAGTTCATATTTCATATTCTTTTTTATATCTAAGAAATTTTGTTATCACGGACTAAAGTATAATTTAAACTCGAAATATTTCCATGAGAAATGAAGGATCAAATCCGAAAATTACTTGCAAACTGATATCATCACTAGATTATCAATAACTCACAGAAGCTAACCATGTTTCTTCACTAAATAATAAAATAAATTTGCTTTTAAGTGTTTTGTCTTTTGGAATTGAATATCTTTTTAAACCGCTATCGCGAGCTAAAAAATCTTAAAATATTGCGCAGTATCCGACGTATTACTTACATCATACTTCCTTCTACGTAAATGTCTACCACTGTACATTGGAAATCAGAGGATTTTCATCAGGATAAAATTCCTTAATAGAGGCAATTCATGTTTACATGATATGCTTCAAATGCACCGCCAAGATAAAATTTCTGAATCCAGTGGGTATCGTGAAGAAGGACGTTGCAGTTCAGAATAAGATAGTGTTTAATGTGATGTTAATTGCATGTAAGTGCAATGTCGTGGCGACGAGGGACGTACAGATACCCTTGCGCCAGTTTTAAGCAGGCCATTCATATCTCTTCCAAAATGGAAATTTTGGAACTGGGCAAGGAAAACACAAGTGTCAAGGTCGAAACCCTATGGAAAATAGCACAGCGGCTGGGAAAACCTGGATTTCCAACCAAACCCAAATTCCGGCAGTTCGTGCGCCAAATCTTTAGTTTTACTTTTTACAAGGGAAGTCGGCACTTCAAACGATTTGACTAGATCGAGACCCTGCTACGAGGGTGCAAATCCGAAGAGTGGGGGAAGGAATAGAGGATCGAAGAGCAGCTGTAGAGGGAGAAAGAAGATCGCTCTCCCCCTACACCTGTCCATCTAAACTAGTCTATCTATTGCTGTTTAGCATCCGTGGGACATTTTCACAGACAGGATTGGCGTTAAAGTTCGCCCGATGGGGTGGGGGCACGACCTGTTGTACAAGTCCAGGGGCGTAATGAGGGCTCCTCTAAAATTTTCTCCAGATCTTTATTTATCTACTAGTTGAATAGCTCTTTGTTTGAAAGGGGTACCAAAATTTTCCCCAAGGGCACGGAATCCCCGACAGGGAGGTCCTGACCCCCGCAACCCCCTACTGTCGCCACCACTATTCACAGGTACCAGGTTTCTCTGGCCCTGGATGTTTCCGTCCGATAACGTATGCAAAATTAATCAATCACCTTTTGTCCTATGCGGCCCTGCAACTAATGTCTTGTATATCTCAATAAATCTTTTTTTAAAATTATCTTATTGGCGTTCTTGTTTGTATGTATAAAAAATTGTGTAATCAACTCTTTGTCTTTCTGGAATCTTTCGTGTTACAAGAGGCTTCCTTTGACGAAAGTCAAGCTTCTTACACAAAAAGTTCCTTTTTTTTTTAATTCATGCGTCAGTAGGTAATCCTTGATGAAGTCTACTTGGATGGATTTTTTTTATTCTTTCTCTACAATTTGTTAAAACTTAATTTCATTTTTCTGCTCATATAAAAAATGTTTTGTCTGCCTTTGTTTTTTCGTTTGCAGCAACAGCATGCAGTGACGGCGAGTCGGAGGGGGCTAAGGGGGCAGTCACCCCCTACTTTTTTTAGATAAAATTAAATTTTCATTTCATTTTAGCTACCTAAAACTAGCAATTTTCAAAAAGCAATAATGTTCGGAAAAACTAACTAGTTTTTAACTAAATTTTGTTATCTACCTCCTAAACTCCCGTGTCTTTCAGATATTTGTAAATTTTTTCCCTTCTCACTTTTTCCACCCACCCGACGCCACTCGCATCATGCGCGTTACTGATATATTTCTTTGGCTGGGTAATTTCATATATTTTTTATTTTTGATTTATATATCAATCACTCAATGGTGTGGCGAGGATAAGAGGCGCCCAGGTCATAATATGATTCTTCCGCCCCTCCCAGTAGCACCAAAATAATGCACAATATTCGCAATATTGTAGAATATAATATTATATGATAACGAAAAATATTGTACGATCCTAGATAGCAATTTTAGTTTGCAGCAAGTTTGACACGGCAAGAGAGCAAGCTTGAAACAAGTTATTGCAAACGACGAAGTCACCACGCGGCGAACTTGCCGCAAGTTTGTTGCGTCAAACTCATTGTAAACTATAGCAAAAAAGAGTAAGCAGACAAACCTCGGATTCGACCCCCCCCCCCCGACCCAGATAGCATGTACACTTGCAGCAAGTGCGATTTTTCTTGATATTAGCATATCATGGCAAACTTGATGCGGCAACTTTGCGGCACACTTCCTGCAAAGTAACAAAGCATAATTGACCAACCCACTTGCAAAACAAATTTGCTGTGAAGTTGTTATATGACAAACTTCACACTACAATTGCAAAACAAGTTTGCTGCAAAGTTGATATAGCCCACTTACACGCCACAACCTGGATAGTTGTATATCTCTGGTTTTGATCTTTGTCTCTGTTTTAAAAAACATCCGATTTTAATAGCATCTCCTAGGCAATCCTCCTTTTCATTAATTCAATAAACTGATTACAATTTGTAAGAAACTAAATAGGTTTTTTGCAAAAATAATCTAAAAAATTATCAATCTTTTTATTAAATATAGAACTCGCACTGTAAACAAAACTATATATCGCCTTTTTCTTAATGTTGAAATTTTAACATTCATAAACAAAATTAAACCTGAAAAACAGTCAATTTTGTTGAAAAACAATAACTTATATTTTGTCCCATATTTTTAAAAGTAATTACTTTTGAACCCTAATTTCACAATTTATTCTACAGTAAAAGCTTAATCAACTGGCATGCTCGGGGAACGCCGATTTCCGGATACCTGAAAAGTTCGGATAGTTGAGTGTGACGTGAAAAATGGGGGGGGGGCGGTGGTAGATTGTGGCATTTTTTTTTAAACCGATTCTGTCCCTTTACCTTTTTTATTTTGTGGTTGTCGATTTCGTTTTTAGGTCTCATTTTTCGGCGAAAGATGAGGATCGATTTTTTGTTTTGGTTCTCACTTTTGCTTTTGAACCCCCCCTTTCCCCATAAAACAAGTCTGTATACGTTGCTGTACTGTATATTGCTCTTTTTTTTCCTTCTACTCCCCTCCGTGCGGAGAGGACGTTGCATTCCAGAAATAAATTGTCCGCGTGAATGGAAGGCGCGAGCGCTCGCATGCGAAATTTTGGCACGCGAATGTAAAAATTTTAGAAAAACTCATTTTCTAATTTTTCCGGATACTTGAATGCCGGATAATCGAGAATTTACTGTACTAGCAAAACGTAGTTATTAGCGAAAATTGCTCTCTCTTTAACTTCAAATCATATTCTAATCTCAAAATTTAAAAAAATTAATGAAATCAAGAAAACAGTTTAAAATAAAACGTGTAGATGCACGATCTATTAGTGCAATCTATCTTCTCTTATCAGAGTGCCGATTGCTGACTGGCTATGAAGTGGGTTGTCGGGGGTTCGAATCCGAGGTTGTCTGCGTACCCTGTTTTTGTTATATTTTGCAATGAGTTTGATGCAACAAGCTTGCTGCAAGTTCAACGCGTGGTGACTATAGTCCAAGACAACTCAAGAATGTTATACAGTGGAAGCTATGGATGGTATTCTTCCGCCGAGTGAAATAGTCCTGCAATTATTCTAATGTATTTTAAAAGCAATTGACATATTTGAACAGAATTTTGCTTTAAATGCCAATAACCTATATTCTCTGCAATAAAAATCTATTTTCAGAACGTATGTTATTTAATTTCATAAATCTTTTTTTCCCGCCTTACGTCTGAAATTACGTCAGTTCCAAAACGACCTTGAGCATTGGGGAAAAGGCTTTTTTTTCTGTCTCTTTAGAGTTCACATTTTGCCGAGTAATCTCTCTCGGTACTCGCGTGATTATGGTTACTCAGAAAACGTAACAGAATTTATTGCTCTTAATTTCTTTTTATTATTTTTATATGGTAGCAACTTGTAAAATATCGCTGCTTTTAAAATTATTTATTGATTTTATCTTTTTTAAGTATTTGCATCATTTTTTGTACATATATATACACTGGCGAATCCGGGGGGGGGGGCCAGCGGGCTAAACTAATGTCAAACTCTAGATTTAACGGATTTATTTGTGCGCAAGTTTATCCAAAAAATATTTGCATACATTGAAAAATATTATAAGAGTGTTAAGAAAAATATTTAAAATAGGATATGAAGCTTTCGGTTATGCTGTATAATATAAAACATTCAATGTACATACCTTAACTTCTCAAAATTCCGTATTAGAAGAGTGAAAAAAAAGTTTTACTGAATATATAATTTAAAATTTGAGTTGTAATTCGATTATTATTCGAGCATTATTCATTGTAAATATTTTAGTTTTTTTTTTATTAAATTTCCTTTTAATTATTAAAAAAAATTATGCATCCTTTATTTCAAGATAACAACATGAAAGCATGGTTGGTGTAATCAATTCTTTTTTTATCTTTATTTTTGCATAGAATCTTCTGCTGTATACAATTTTAAATATAGTGTCAAGTGTCTACTATTGATATTTCTCAGGTTTCCTTTAATTAATAATGCACAAATTATGTACTTAAAAATTATGTATTAGTAAAAAAAAATCAATCCAAGCAACTTTCTCTTTTTTTCTTTGAGAACGAAACGTTGGCGCACACGAAGCAAAGAAAATCTACTTCTGGTTGTTGGCGAATTCTAAAAAAAAGTAACCCCAAAACGCGTAGAAACACCAACTACGTCATTCATCGGTGCAGTGCCGGAAGCATACCGTAATCTCTGTTAGCTTCTTGGGCTGTCTTTGAGTATAACTCGTTTGCAATAACTTGTTCCAAACTTGCACTCTTGCCGTGTCAAACTTGCTGCAAGCTTGCAGATTTGCAGAGTAAGATTGCTGCAAACTAAAATTGTTATCTGGGTTATGGTCAAATCACTAAGTTTAATTTCCAAGTTACCATTAAAATTAGGAAATAAATATCGAGAAGTGCTCATGCACTAAAGAGACAATCTAATTTCAGTTCAACAACAAAAAGGGAACAATCAGATATGCTTTTCTAGGAGCAGCAACTCTGTATTGCGCAAAAATGGCTTGAAACGGGTGGGGGACCTAAATTATCGTCGCTTTCTTGAAAAATGGTTCTTTTTAAAGAGGGGCACGGAACTGAATGGCCTCTTAATGGACGAAAACGCAAGATATGATTTATGGAAAAAACATTTGAGATAAGAAGAAATCGATTTTGAAAGGAGGTGGTTTCTGCTGATAAAATGTGTTGCGGGTGGAGAACACAGACTATGTAAATCCAAACTTTTTCAGGATTTTGTCTGTATAATTCATTAAGCTTTGTAGTAAAATTCAGTGAAAATCTGTTTATTCAGACTTCAGCTTTGGTATTGATTTTTTATTCAATTAAGAACTTTTATTCATTTCTGTCTCGGATTAATATAACGGTAAACTTAAGCTTTAAATAGGCTCTATGTGCTAAAAAAATTTCATCTTTTTTATTTTTAAAAATAGCTTTGGAAAATTAACTTACAGCTGAATGAATTAAACATGAGATTGCACTGCAGCTTTCAAACTGTCTATAAATATAAACTGCATCAGGCAAACACCAAACGACTGTTGATCTATATGTATAAAAGGTTTGCTACACACAATACGATGGCAATCTTTGAAGTTCGAAACTTTTTGAAGTATTTCTTCAATGCACATTTTAATTTTGCGAATCTGTTTAAATTTTTGCTTCATTTCTATTTCTGCAATAATCACATAACTGAGTTACATAAATTGTTAAACACTGTTTTCATAATTATATTTAAATATTCCAGAATATATTTTCATAATTTATTTTAAAATCTTCCGAAATTTCTCAACTATTTCTCCAACTGCACACATATATAATGAATCTCGTGCTTTTATAAAAAAAATTGCAGGAACGTTTTCACGTTACCAGCTATTATTGCCAGAAATTTTATATTGCTCATTTTTTCTTAATATACCAGTTTTATCATGGAGTCTTATAATTCATTCCGAATAGTTTTAGAATCTTCCTTTATTACTGTGAGATAAGGAAAAAAAAAACAATTGTCCAACGAGTAAGTTTGAGTAATTTGTATTGAACACCAGGTCTATCTTTTAGATCATGTACAACAGGCAATTCAAATTTTAATGAAAATGCAACATAATTAATAATTTTTGTTAACGTCTCTTTATACTTTGCATTAGTTTTCAAAGTATTGGTCAGTAGCCCTTCCCTTCAATGAATAGCAATATTCCTTTTCCCAAGCATAACCAGTCAATTTCTTAAAAGTTTTCAAAAAATGTTTTGTTTTGTGAAATATTTTTCAGAAAGATAACATCAATTGTTGATGTAAGAATTATCTAAAAATCTAATAAAATATATAAAAATGAAATTTTCACTGGTTTTACATTTTTATGCTTGAAACATTAAAAACACACAATTTCCATACAAGATGTGGTTTTTATATAGCAAAATATGCGTAGAATCAAGCATTTTCATAAGTGAAAGCTTATAAGAGGAATGAAATTTTGAACATACATTTATTTTCATAAACATGTCCTGTTATTTTCTAAGTAAATAGCAAACTTATGAAAAGGTGGAAATAAAATACAACAAAATTATTTGATGTCTTAAAGATAGCAAATTTTTCTTTTCATTATAAGATTTTGGAGTGTTAGTTGTAGCAAAAAAACAATTAGCTTCTAAAATTATATATACCAGGTTATTTAGACGGTGATAAATACTTTTGCAGTAATTTTTACATTCAGCTTTATGCACAGGGAGAATTTTCAAACAAGTGTAAGCTTTTTATATATTTAAGACAATAACCTGGGTAATAATAGCAAATATATTATTTTTTAATGAGAAGTATGGTTTTTGTAAAGGATGGTGTCTAAATCACATCATATAAGTTTAATTTTAAGAATTTTTTTTGTAGGACAGAAATCAAGATGTATGAAAACAGTAAATAAATTACTTATAACAATAATTTTAAATGAATCTGATATAAATTTTTACAAAATATATTGAATGCACAAATCACATGACATGATAGTACACATTATTTATTATCATATTTCCTTATCTTGTATATTATTTATGTTGTCAACATCCCTTTTTCTCAAATTAGGCCTAGAACAATGGAGGCATCATTGAATAGGATTTTTTTAAAATCGACTTCAATGATAACAAACTCACTTTAAATTAAAACTGTGTTTGTTTCAAAATTTGAATAAGAAGAAAATTTTAAGTTATAAGGAAAATTCTCATTTTGATCGACTTAATCTAACTTAACACATAGTGAAACATTTATTTGCTCAACATATTTCAGCAATAAGAAAAAAAACTTGTAGTCATACCGTGATACACACTGTTTAGATCACTCCCATTCTGTTTAAAATCATGTCAGGTGCTGTTATTTGTGTTCAATGTATGCTTACAAGATAATTTTGCTGTTATAATTTTCTTGGTATCCCAAAATTTGCTGGAGTTTAAAATTTCAGACAAATTTCTATTTATTTGCATATTTCTTAAAAGTTCTTTGAATGTTATAAAGCAACTCACGTGCAAGAAGAGCTTAATTTGGTGTGTTTGTCTCTTTATTTTTAACAAAAGTTAAGCCACAGTTTTAAAGCATTTTTTTTTATTTAGATTTAACTCTCTTTTTATAGAATTCTCAGAGGGATCACTATTTCTTTGTTATCACAAGGTAATAATTGCAAATTTTGCAGTTATTGTGGTGCAAAACTGCTTCCTTTAGAAGTGTCAGTCGGATTACCATCTCCTTGTTATCACAAGGATAAGATTGATTTATTAGAAGTTGATGCTTGTAATGAGCTAAAAATTGTGCTTGAGTGTAATGACAACACAACTTAAAATTATTAAGAAAAATGCATCACTTTTATAGTGCTTTAGCGATGATCCTTGTTGAAGTAAATTCAGTACATGTTCCAGGATGTGGTTCATTTTGTTTTAAAATTTATTAACAAATATCATCATGATCAGTGGCATACAGGCCATGATCCATCTTACTCTGGATTATT
>BGPR01022447.1:1858-25364 GCA_013235015.1 Araneus ventricosus | reverse complement strand
TCTTCGCTCGCTAACACTCTTTCCTGTTTAAATATTCAAATGCGTTGACAAGATGTGAAAACAGATAGTAAACATTCTCCAATTTTAGATACGATTAGCATAAATTTGAGAACTGAATTGTCTTTTTCATGGAGTACAATTTTAAAATAATAAACGAATCAAAATTTGGTTGCGCACCAGAAAAAAAAATAAAGGAGAAATTAAGCGCACTAACATATGCAATTCTAGACACTGCATGAATAATTGCTCCTTTCCGTGTAACTATCAGGCAGATGTTGGGGAAGAACTGATAATTAAAAAAATATTTCCTGCGGCGATGAAAAAGAGATTAAATCTAAAAATATTTAAATTAAATCAACTGAAATCTTGCCTGTCATTAATTACAGGATGTTCACCACTTCTGCAGTCATAGAAGCAAAGAGATTTCTGGAAAAGATACCACAAAATCAATATCACCCATCCGAATTTTTGTAGACTCCTGTAGAGCAGAGCCTGTTAAACTTTTTCCATTCCCGGTACCATTTCTAGTGAAAAAAATGTTTGCGACCTCAAAAGTTGAAAAATAAATTAGAAAATGAAATACTGATTACTCACAATTACAAATTTATAAGGGAATTTTGTGCTCTTTAATTTGTTAAATCAATTGTAATTAGAAAATTGAATAGTTTTCGAGATATTCAAGAAAGACTAAAAAGGAGGGATGAAATCCAAGATGGCGGCATGAGCTTTCTCTCCCCCTCAGGACCGGGTACTTTAAATATGCTCATCAGGAGCCTCTCGCGACATATGTGCAAATGATTAATTCGCGACATGTGTACATATGATTAATTCGCGACATGTGTATATATGATTAATTCGCGACATGTGTATATATGATTAATTCGCGACACATGATTTAATTTTTTTTTCAAACCCTTCGTTGACTGGATTGACTTCGTTGACAAATATTAAAAATTAATTTTTTTTTTCTTAATGATACCAAGGAATACCATCACGAAATCTGGCATAAATGTTGCTAATATGAGCTAATATGTTATATAAACAAGGAATGAATTTAAAATCTTAATCTCTGAAACTGATGCCATCAACTTTAAAAATTAAGTTGAATCAATTACCATCCAGAAGGTTGATGCGCTGTCAACTTTCTGGAATAGTATCAGCTGTTAGAAGACTACATTTGCCTTGCATCACAATTCTTCCAGCCCCAATTAGAAGTGACATTTTAAGGACACTGTTTTTAAATCCAATTTTAAAACAAACATTCACTGAACATTTGGAGAATACCTAAAATTCACATGCATAGGAATAAGAAACTCAGAACAAGCATTCACTGGCACTTCCAGACTTTAATGAGGCTGAAAACATCCAATCCATTGAAGCATACTTTTTATGTTCATTTTTTAGTAATTTTTTTTTTTTTGAAATTTACTCACTATGAATTATCTATGTAAACCAACAATATGAACTATCTGAAATTAATATATATAAAAAGCCAGGGATGGAAGTAACGGTCATGTGGTTTAGTTTGGCTACGTACCAAAGAGGGAGAAATCCAGACTTACTGTCTAAGTCTACAAATTAGCATACACATGGAGATACTGTTTTGATTCTTTTATTAATATAACCTTTCAGCACTTTTTTTTCTGTTTTTTTCTCTGAGGAAACATTGTATTATCTTTTTTTTTTATCTTGGTTCATCGACAGACATGGAATTCCATTAATATTAAATAGAAGTTATGTGGTTTACTTTCTTTCATACATAATTTTGGAAAAATTGATTTTTTTTTATATTTAATATTTCTTCTTTAACTGTTCTTACACTAAATAAAAAGCTTCTTTTACTTCAAGATTTGCATTCATCAATTCAGCATTTTTTGTTTCATATTTGGTAATGCATTTTTTTCTGTTAGTAGATTTAGCCTTATTTTACTCGGGAAAAAACAAAAAACGAAAGTTAGTGTCAATTGATTCATCAATTCTGTTTTTCATGCTTTTTTTTATTATTTCTTAAGCACTCTGGCAATCTGCATCAGATTTTCTTCAACTTTCGTTTGTACATTTGTGACAATCATATCTGAGATATTGTTGGCAAGCTAAAAGCCCGTCTTAGATGGGCACAAATCTTCTAGTCTTATAATGAATTTGCTAATAAATTTATATGCAAAAAGCCCCAAATTAAAATGTGCACTAAAAATCAACCAAAGAAAAAAATTGCAAATTCCATGTTTAAATCAATAAGATGTTCTTAATGTAACAAGAAAACAGATTTTTCAATGTCTTTAAATTTTATAAATAAAAATTTCCCAAGTTTTTCAACAAAATCGATTTTTTTTTTATAGTAACAAAGAGAAAACTTCATACTGAAGCATTTCAAGAAAAGCGAAATTTTATTTGTTTAATTGGAAGGGGAAAACATTATATGATTGATTTAAATATACAGAATGTACTAAAAACTTTTCACAATTTGAGGGGAAAACAGCAGGTAGCCATTTGTTGCAAGTAAAAAAATATCAGCGTAAAATTTTATTTGCACCTTCCAAACTGTTTAATTTTACAATGCTATTCAAAAATTACTTAAGGATATTCAAGTTCTTGATAGTAACCTTCTGCACTCATATGTCAAGTCTGACTCAAAATTCTGAACGCTGTATCATTTCACATTCATACGAGATAACGATTATTAAAAAAAGCCATATGTTCAAAAACTCTCAGATTAATGTTTTGGGATTAAATCAAATCAATTACTATATTTTTCAGCTTTCCAAGCAATGCAACAAATCCTTACACTCTTACGTGTATAGTTATGCATCTTATCATTTTTCAGAGTGCAAAGGTTTAAGCACCCAATGGGTTGAAATTTAAATCTTTCAAGGACACATGATGCTGCATGAATTGAAAGAGCAAACTTCACCACTTAAAAACATGGTTGAATCAACACTTCCTATGCTTGGAAACAGTAGGTTCAGATATTGTGTTAATTACACACATGTTAAATAACTATCTAAAAAATTTGGAGTGTTTGCCCCTCAACTGTCTCAAATATTTCCACAATATGGTGTATTTTGGGTTTAGCACTATCTAATGATGAAATGACTGAAGTGCCGCCATCTTGAAACAGTCGCTACCAATCTGATATAAAATTCTAAAGCCAATATAAAGCCTAATTAGTTGTAATGACCATATATACCAAATCATACAATGCATGGAAATTTATCAAAACCTCAAAGCCAGACTTTTTTATCATTACAATACTTTCTCTTTGCACACTTCATACAGTAGAGTACTGCTAATCTCGACTAGATGGGATCGGACCCTGTCTGGTTCACCGAAAGTCCGGATTAAACGGAACTTGCTTTAAAATGAATGCAATGCAAGTTGTAGATGGATAAAACACCATAAAAAAGAATTTTTTCATAATTACATACAACCAGGAGTGAGTGAGCCATTTTTTTATGGCACAACGGCCATTATTGGCCACACATACAACCAGGAGTGTCACTAGTGTCTGCTAGATGAGGGGGGGGGGGGGAGGGGGCAGGTCTCCCCGACAGGGAGGGCAGGACTTGCTGTACGGGGAGGAGTGTAATGAAAATTGGTCTCAAATTTTCGCCAGATCTTTTATTTACCTACTAGTTGAATACCCCGTTGCATGAACAGGGTGCAAAAATTTTCCCTGATGGGGGGGGGGGCACACAGTATCCCTGACACAGAGGCCCTGGTGCCCCATTCATACATGAATACATACAACTGTATCCGTAGGCCTAACAGGATGCACGTATTATTATTTTCATACTGATCTCTCACTAAAATTAGTATTACTAATTGGCATACTAAGAACTCTTCGTTAGGCAAGAATTCGTTTTTGACCAAAGTACAAAGCAAATAAGACTTCCACCGGTTCTATTTGCGCCAAACGAAATGAAACCATTTTCTTCACCCCCAAAATGCAGTGGAATATCCCGTTTCCTTAACAACCACCACCGGGATGTCTAGTGTCTAGGGTTTTTCTTGTGGCGGTAAGACAGTATCCTGCTTTTAAAAAAAATAATAAATCCCATCCAAGATTAACAGGGTGTCTGGGCAAGTAGGATCCAGATTAGTGGGACTCAACTTTTATATGAAAAAATACAAAATGTATATTGAAATCATTATGTCTCAGATTTTTTCCCCATTCAATAGTCTTGCTTATTGAAGTTTTGAGTTATCAAGTTCAGATGAACGCAAGCATAATTCTAAAACTGTGTTTTCCGGACTCGCAAGATTCTAAAGTGTGGACATTTACAAGATTTATCAGTAGGGGAAGGTGATGTACCTAGGTCCCATTTTTACTTTTTAATTTTTAATTGGATAATTACTAAAAGAAAGGTAACAAAACAATTTTTCTTTCATATTTCAGGCCTTTATACACAACATATATTTTTTGTAGATTTTTTAAAAAAGTATTTCAGTGCATTATTTGCAATTTTAAAAAAAGTGCAAATAGGACTAAGGTACACCATGGGTAGTGTACCTTGGTCCTGGGTATGGTGTACCTTGGACCAGCTATTTCTAGATTTAAAAAATCTAACCGAATAGTTTGAACATAAACATTTATTGGTATTTTAGCTACAGAAAAATGTTAATGAGCACTTTTACTTAATGAGGTCTTAGATTAGACCGAATATAAAATTATTACAGCAACAGTTTCATTCCTATGAGTAGGCTTAACCAACATCGTAATTAGACAAGTCATTTCCAAATGTTAATTTCCGAAGCTGACTTTCAGATCCTCCAGTCAACACGGGATGTAGTAACTTCCACATTATATCACATTTTTCCACAACATAAGTGATAGACCATGTAGTGGTCATGCACCAAGGTACACCACTTGGGCATGGTCCAAGGTACACCACTTGGCCATTTCATGGAAAATGGCTGACTACTAAATTGAAGTTAGACTTAACATAATTTCTAACACATGTTATTATAGCTAAAACTGTGCTTTATAAGTTAGGCATTTTATTATAAAGTAATTTATGTATGTTTAGGAACTATTAACACAAAATTCAACAGGAAAAAAATTACTTTTGATGGGTCAATTTCCTTTTTCAGGATTCATTCATTCAAATGAGCACCTTGACAAATAAGTTCAGGTACACTGGGACCTCTGGTGGCAAGTGTACAAAATACATATAACATTTTCTATACATCTATACAGATGGCGCTAAAATCGGCATAGGTTCAAGGTACATTTATGTCCAAGGTACATCACCTTCCCCTATCTTGAGGTAGAATTTTTTGACGATTACAATACTTTATTATATTTCATATGTAAGACAGCACAAATTGTATATTCAAATTCATACAATTTAGGGTACAGCTCTGACATACAGCCCCACTGGCGATATTTTGCGGTTTCGGTGACTTCTTATGTTTGGCGTTGAAAAACGCCATTTTCCAGGTCGGAAGTAAAAAAATAAGCTAGATTCCTAACATTCAATAAAAAAGCGAAGCTACGAGGTTCCTGCTTTGCTGAAAGCGAAACCGCTGATGATTTTTTAAGTTTAAAAAATTTGCCCGGAACATGCTCGCAAGAGAACAATATGCAACAAAACAGTCGCAATATTTGTTTAGGCAACACAACAGCCGCCATGTTTGTTTACGCAACAAAAATGTAGCCGAAATTACAAAATATTGCCAATGGGTCCGCATATCAAAGCTGTTCCCAATTTAGTTTTTTTTTATTGCAACAAGCTTTTGTTATTAGCATTACATGCACAAGATAATGAATTTTTATATTAATTTATGTAATTTATATCATGGTCGATAAAATGCTGTACAGATAATTTCAGTGAAGAATGAAACAAACATTTTACATTAATCCTGCATAAAAATTAAGTGAAGAAGACTAACTATGATAACCACAACAATTGAAGCATCAATGAGATGCCTCAACAGGTCATTGGTTAGGCCTGTTCTGTTCTAGTATTGATTAAACATTTACTAGATCTAGTAAATGTTTAATCAATGCTATAGGATCAGATTCGAATACTATGGATTACTTATGTGATTACAGAAGTGTGATCATCAGAGTACAAAATGCTATAGGATCAAATTCAGATGCTACAGGATCAATTATGTGATTACAGAAGTGTGATTATCACAGTACAAGGTCTCCTTGACTTATAACCAAAATCCATTCAAACTGATTGGTCCGACGGTAGATTTATATTTTCCAACACTGTTTTCATTCAAATGGATTTTAAAAATTATACATAAAATTTAAAAAAATCAATCTATGTATGTTTAATTACTGTACATACTGTGAGAAATACATAACATGTAATACATAATATGCATTTGTATGTACTCTATTTTACGCAATGTAAATTTAACCTGAAATCATGTTTTATTCTGAAATGTGAAATATATTTTTTTGGAGTCGTAAGTTGAGAAGAAGGCTATTAAGAAGCAATTGGTTTAATTTAATTCAGTTTCTGAATAAAAATGGAGCTGTTAACTGTAAATAAGTTGTTTGATGGGAATTAGGATTAGATTTATTCACACACAGTTAGATTTACTTTACACACATCTGAAATTAATACAATTGATCTTCCCACAAAAATTTAAGAGCCTTCTAACAGATAAAAGTTTATGAAATAGAATCATGCTACTTCAACTTACTGTAAAAAGTTTATTAGGCGATTTTAATAAGTAAGGAAGATTTTATGATATCAGTGATCTTAAAATACATCAACAAAGAAATTACTTCAAAACATCCAAAATCATTCAGGAATGACAGAGAATTAATTACAAATACATTAAATATTTCTGAAGAATACAAGACACAGGTTTTTGTTTAAAAAAATAATAAATGTATAAAGATTTTAGTCTTTAATTTAAATGAAGCAACCTAAGGCTTTAACCAGAATTATCAGTCAATTATAATAAATTCATATACGTATTACTTGCATTTGCATTGCTATATGGAAGAATCATTCAAATATCATTTCGTAAGCAGCGAACTATTCATTCATCATAAAAAATATCATTATTGGTCTATTTATTTTTATATTAATGTAAAAATTAATACTACTTTCACTTCTATTATACTGCCTCAATAAAATGAAATCATATAGCTAAGCACGAAATAATCCGAGAAGCAATTTATCAGAAGTCATTTAGAAAGCAATTGTAATGACAGAAAAAATTGTTTCAAGAAATCGTGAAGTAAGATTTATTTAAAATAATATCAGTATTAAATTCCACTTTGAATTTTTGTTTTAATATTTGCATATAAAATTGATATAAATTGGAATTTTAAATAGTATTTAGCAATATATAAAGCAGTATACAATAAGTTTGGTATTTTTTAAATCCATAATGAAATTTAACGACTATATACACAAGCTATATATTTTGTAATAAAAATATTAAATATTTGGCTAAATGCTATATATTTTGTAACATAAACTGCAATTGTTTATCATTTTAAAAAATCATACTATTATTTTGTACTTGTTTCACCATCAACAGCAGGTTTCTTACCAAAAAAGATGGTATATGTGCATTATAAGAAAAATATCTAAATTTTACCCTAGATATATACAAGCCTAAAAAAATCATTTTACATTATATATCTTTGTTCCCTCACTTAATAGGTACTGAAAGCTTCTTCGGCAATAAAGCTGGGATTTATTGATGTAAATTCAAACTATTTTTCTTGAAAGCTGAATCGTCTTTCTCACAACATCCATCACAACATAAATTTAAATATCTACTATTGTTTATATTTAACTGAACATTGTAATAAATATCCAGCAACTGGTTATCTAAAATTTAGAAAAAAATATTAATTCCCTTTGAGAGCAAATTCTTTTAATCACAGTTGTTTGACGCAAATATTGTTGTTTGCATACAAATATTGTAGAAGTAAGGGCCAAGTCGAAATTTGCAATGCTAAATATAAAAAGATTTTAAATGTTTTCTATTATTCTCTCCTGAACATAACTGAAGTTTCAATTTACTTCCTCCTTTTAAATAAAAGGCTGTCAATACTTTTTTTTAAAAAAATCCTCCTGAAATGCATTTCAAATAGAATTAAAGTTATAACTTGTAAAATAAAAGCCACTGTTTCAAAACTTGAATTACAATTTCACCATACAAAATCCTTTTATGATGATAAGCAATCTTTAAATAATTTGTTAACTCTACAAATGATATAATGAACATGCACAACTAAGGAAGTTTATAGAGTAAGTAATATTTTGGACTATTTGTTTGTGTTGACAAGGAAAAATCAGAACAAAGCACATGACTACCAAATAATGCCAATACATTAAAAATTATCTTACAGACTAAACACATAAGATGCAATGTTAAACTGTGAGTATATGTATTAATTGTGAGTAAACACATTAATAAAAAATTATTATATAAAATTACATGAATACCATCCATATTAAATCTAACTTAATTTTCCAACTTTAAAAGTAAAACTCAAATATATGCAACCGTTTTTGATAATTTACCATCACAACTATAAAATAAAAAAAATTTAACAACTTTAAATAGACAGACATGTTATGAATGAGTTCATTTGTAAAAAAAAATAAGCCGTTTCAGGAAATTACTTTTCCTGCAAAACTACATATTAAAATGCACACAGCCTAAAATTAATTAGCTGATAAAAATATAATTAAAAGAAAAAACATTTAATATTCAGCCATAAAACCATCAAATATAATACACACTTTCGCCTAGATACAACAACGATGGTTTTTTACTCCTCCAAGTGCCAATTATTTTGATAAAATAACTTTAGGTTTAAAGAAAAAACTTCCAAAGATAAAACTGTACAGTAAAATTTCAATTCACCATTACTCGATTAACGGTCAGTTTCTGTCATCCATCATCGTCAAAGTAATGTAGGTTTATAGCATTACAATACATTTCTGTACTTTACTACTCTTGTATTGAAGTTTATAATAATCGTTTTGTAAAATCAAATACAATATGTATGTATTATTGACTTTTAAAGGTATTTTCATTCCAAGTTAACAGTGAAATCACGTTACTGTACATATACGTATTAAGAGATTTCTTTTATCCGTCTACTCGGTTCAGTCACAGCACTGGTCCGGATGGCGACGGTTAATTGAAGTTGTACCGTACTCTGTTATTTGTAAATCATTAAAATCCCAAGAACAATTTAAGAATATACACAAATAAATAAGAATAGCCAGCTAATGAACTTTGCACAATAAGAAAAAAAAAGTTTGTTTGCCTGCTTAAAAAAGGATTATATGATTGTATTCAGACGGAATCTTTCCATTTAAACAGCGAGTTTCCAAAATATATAATTTACATCCATTTTGTGTTTTCATTTGACATTGCTGAGGAAGCATCTTAACCCATAGATTTTCGATAATGTATAAGAAGAAATTATGGAACAACATCTTAAGTTAACTGTAAACTTATGGGAATGTTTATATATAACTACATCAGGACAATTCATTTGTTCACAGCAATACTTTTTACAATTAGGCAATGAGAATAAGTTTCCGTTTCAAAAATGCATTGCACTAAATCTTGTAAAATTTTACATTATAAGAAACAAATAAAATTTTATAATGTACTGATAAAAATAGAAGAAAACCTTATTATAATCAACTTGTTATTTCCAAATTTATTTAATGATATATAAACAATAGATAAAATGCAAATACTATCCATTATTCCTTGTTGCGCAGTTATGAAAATAAAATCAAATATGAAATTGACATTTTGCAAACTTTTTTAAAGAACTAAAAAAACACGGGGGCTTAAATTTATATGATCATTTTCGAATATCCAGCCATTATTTACAATGAAAACATTTATAGTATATTTCAAGCTTTTTCAATTTTATGCCACTATTTCAAGTTATTAAGTTACGAACAAGACCAACAAGAAATATACAAGATATTCAAGGTTTGAAGTTAAATTCTAATTAATTAAATATAAAGGCTATATGCATCTTGTGCAATTATTATTTCTTCTTGTATGACTTCAACTCATCTTGTATCATTATGAAAAATATTATTCCACAATTTCTGTACAAAACATTCCATTTTTTGTTTTATAAAAAAATTGATACTTTGTGTTAGTTACTGGCTTTACTGAATATGTTTATAAAGTGAATTTGAAGGTGTTAGTACAAAGCTAAGAATAGTTTATGCTAAGAATTTTAAAGGTTTCTAGAAACTCTTTCATCCATTGAATATATGCAAAAAAGAAAGCAGACTTTACCTTAAACACGTTTACAGAATAAATCTGAACAGTTTAATAATAGGCCTGAAATATTTGTTGAATCTAAAAAAAATTATTCATCTTAACTTGCATTAACATCTTAAATTACTAATAAACGTTCAAAGGAGCTTAATTAAATGTAATTTACGCCGAGTCAATCCATAACGATTTATGTGTGTTTCTATGTTTTGCTCCTTGCTAGTAGGTACGTATTCATTTCAAAATAAAACAAAATATTTAACGTATTCGGAAAAAATAAGCATTGCGACCAAATGAAAACTGCTCTAACATCATAAACAGCCGTTTAAATAAACTTTTCAAATGAAATAAATGCAAAAATGATTATTTGAAATTAAGTTTGTCAATTAGATAAATATCTTTAAGCATGTCGCATCTTTCTGAAAATGCCAGTATCTACCTTATGAAGTCGAACATTGAGAAAAACACAAATAATAACATAATCCCCGTTCCGATTTCGAATATTGATCAAAATAATACTACAATAGTCACAGAAAATAATGGAACTTACCTGCAATTATACAAAAAATTAAGATGTAGCTAACCCCTGGCAACAGCCCCGTGGTCCGCATGGCGGCAGACGTCTAGCCCAAGTCTGGAGAGGCTTTCACAGCCGTTGAGGAATGGACTGGACTTCGAGGGACTGTCTCCTGAATGCAGTTCGTGGATACATCAGCTGATTACAAAGCGAATCCATGTCTCGCTTTTAATTTCGAACTTTTTCAATTTTTTGCGATTTCACCTTCTTAAACTAACTTTTGCGGCTCAGAATAAGTGTTTAATTATCCATCAAATATCTTTTTTTATCTTTCAAATGTTCTTAAAAAAACGTGCATTGTCATAATTCTAATTTTTTCATAAAATCATTCTTTTTTTTATCTAATCATATGTTTATCGCATGCACGAAAATCCATGAAGTATCAAAATTTCAAGTGGTTTTGAGAAAGAAAATTTTAAAGATATGATTAGAAAATTTTAAAGGTCATCTCTTGCAAAATAAATGCAGTGATTTGAATAAATTATCTAAAAAACAGCTATGCACTTTTCGAATATATCCCCTGATCTTATCTCGAAAAAAATTTATAAAAATATATCACAAATCGCCAGACAACTCAATCGTTATCAAAGGGTTAAATTTTTTTTCACTCCCTTCTTTTTGAGATGCACAAACTTTCCTGCACACTGAAAAATTTCGAAAACCAATCCTAAGGGAACAGAAATCCTTAAATAAGAATGACCGAAGGTAAAAAAAAATTTTTTTTGATTACTTTTCTACATATTGGACTACATGGTAAACGCGGAAGTTTACCATAGACTTCCCTTACACTCCAGTACCAACACGAGCGAAACACACAATTGTAATGATTTGAGTGAGATCAGCGACAGGCTCGCAGACTGTCTGGCCGTCGGACGATACCATATTTTCAGCGAGGGACATACGACTATGTAGACGGGAGGGGATCGAAAATGAAAAAGTAGAGTGAAACCTCCTGTATTTTCACAATCGTCCCGTTCGTTTAGCAGCAAAATAATTGTCAACATCGCTTGTTTTGACTGGACCGGAGCTAAACGCTTTTGTATGTCTGTTCGGAAAAGTGCGCAATCGGTTCCCTGAAATGGAAAAGAGTGGAATTCAGAATTTTAAATTTTCTTCTCTCTTTCGCAATACGAGCGCGATTTTATGCAGTGCTGGCGCACTCATAATTTCGACACTTCGCACTGGAATGGAAATACCTCTAAAGGCGATGATTTCTCGACACTAAAATATTTTATTTATTTACTTTTTTTATTAAATTAATTTCAAAACAATTTTTAAATTTCTTTTTTTTGAGGGGGTTCTCTCTCTCTCTCTCTCTCTCTCTCCTTTTTGATTGATCTTCTAACTATGCATTCTGATTTTTGAATAATTAAACTAGTTGTATACTGTTGAATATTTCATAGCAATTAGTTTTTGAATAAGTATCCTTAGAAAATAAGTCTTTGTCTAAAGATAATGCTGTTGAATAATTTATACATGTTGAAGAAATTTGAAAAGAGAAATATAATAAAGTGGCCAGACGTCCCGGATTTCGTCTTTTTGGCCCAGATAGAAAAAGTGGCCCGAGTTTGAATTGATCGTATCGATTTTTGCTCATTAGTTGAAAGTTCATATTTTTTTTTAAAAAAAAGAGTCAATAGAATAAATTTTAAAAAGGGCTTACTTCTGAAGAATTGTGTGTCTCACCTTTTACTCTACACAATAATAATACAAATACATTTACTATATTGTTCTGTACTCGCAATATTGTACCATACCGTAACAGCATTCTGTACTACTTGATCATAGAATACAGTCAGCCTCAGGGTTGCCAGATCAAAATAGCAAAATACGGCCAAACCTTCTTAAAAATAAGGCCAAATTTGACAAATTGATTGAAAACCTCATTTTCTATTAGAAAAAAGGCTATCCTTCATGAAAACGAATCGCACTTGATAGGCATATGTTCAATGCTCTATTATTAAACTAAAATTTAAGTGAAAGAAATTTAAGACATCCTTGTTCTATTCAGGAGTTGTTTCATTTGAGAGCTCATTATAAATCATTTGAAATGTGTAATATCAAAAATTTATTAAAAAACAATAGAATAAGTAATTAAAAATTGTTCTAAAATTCATTAACAAAAATAAGGCCAAAAATTAATTTAAGGCCAAATGAAAATTCCGAAGGCCAAGGGCTTTGAAAAAAGGCCAAATTTTCATAATTTGGCCTTAAAAAGGCCAATATGGCAACCCTGGTCACCCTTATACATGACTTAAATGTTCGAATCTGCCAGAAGGGAAAAATACTAAAAATAACAGCAAAACATTATTTACACTTCTTTACCTCTTCCCCCTTTTTTTCCCCTGAAAATTTAAACTGTTAAAGACTCGCACTAATTTTTTTTTTTCGGATAAAAAGATGAGATTTTTTTCCCTATTTTTTTTCAATTATGAATTTATAGGCAAAAATATCATATAATTAGTGAATGCTATTCTTTTATGGTTATCAGATTCCCGATGTCAGTTTCTTAGATAATTTATTCTTCAGTATTAATATAATAGCATATCCTGCTGAACAATGTACAGTATCTTTGCATACTTTATGCAAATCATACTTTTGGAACATATTGCATCGAAAGTTAGACAAGTGAACGCATATTATCAAACTCAGCGGCGAATCTAGGATTCGGGTCTGAAGGGGGAGGGGCTGAGGTCATAAAATTTTGTATCGTCGTGACGAATGTCAAACCTCAAGGCTAAAGTAAACCAAAACTCTTTAACTTTACAGACTTTACTCACCTGACAATAAGAATCATAAAGAACACTACAATACTTTCGATAATTTAATAAAAATTACAATGAAATAACTAGCCAAAAAATGTCTTCGACCGCGTCAAAACTACAAGTACAAGTGGAAAAGTGACTACAAAAACAGGAAAATTTTCGAGCCTGTCCAAGCCAGAAAGCAATGTTGAAACGTTTTTATTATTATTATTATTATTATTATTATTATTTACAGAGGGAAATTAAGAAAAAACAGTTTTAATGATTTTGAATAATATCAAGAATTCTGGCTTGGCCCTGGGGGGGGGTGTTGCCCGGTTGCCCCCCCCCCCCTCTGGATACGCCACTGATCAAACTAATTTTCAAAATGCGTAGTTCTTAGACGCCATGCCTTAACTAAATCGCCAGTATTGGCAACATCGAAACAGAAACACGTGCGAAAGAAAATTTTACAACATCGTCGGCGGACTCCGCGTTTTTCTTACTATGTTTATTTTCACCTGAAAATAGATGAATCATTTTCAGTTGCTTAGCTTCCCATTGTTTCTATAAAGAAAATCAAAATGTTCATATTTTTGGAATTATGTCAGTCTGTCTGCGGACGCGATAACTCAAACACCTAGAGTGACGAATCAAATTTAGCGTGCGGTTTTTCTACAAAACGATTGTACGGTTTCTATCACATTTTGGATGAAATCCGTCGATGAGAAGTTGTGTGTCTCTCAATCCGCGTTCATGTGAATATGATAACCAGGAATGCAGGGGTGGCGCCAGAGGGGGGGCCAGGGCCCCCCTGTCGGGGATGCTGTGCCCCCCCCCCCGTCGGGGAAAATTTTTGTACGGGGTATTCAACTGTAGTTGATAAATAATAATCTGGCGAAAATTTGAGACCAATTTCATTACACTCGCCCCCCCCCGTCGGGGAGATCGTGCCCCCCGTCCCCCCTCTGATGACAACTCAATGAGCTAGATGGATGAAATTTGGTATATGAATTTATGACTACACTTGTAGATCCGCATCGACTTTTAGAACTAATATACCAAAGAGTTGACTGTCTGTCGGTCCTTCTATTCGAGGGTACAGGGCCGGCCCGAACAAAAGCGGGGCCTGGTGCAAAGTTGCTTTGTGGGGACTTGAAACTAATTTCGCAAAACAAAATAATAATTGGTTACTTTTTGCTATTTATTACATTGTGCAAATTGGTATATGAATACGGAATACGCAAAAATGGTAAATAATTAAATTATTTGATTTATGAACGATTTTGAAGGTGATTAAAATGTTAACTTTATAAAAATAATAAAATAATAATTCAAAATAATAAAAATATATTATTTGAATTTGAATACAGTTCAGATAAATTATTTTTTTAAATGAATATTATAATATTGTGACCCTGTTATGCAAAACTCAACGACGAAATTCCATTTTATTATATAAGTAAATACTATTTATTTTGTATTGCAAAGTCTTACTTAAGTCTCTGCTTTTTTAGACAGTTTGTGAATATTAGCCAAATTATATAAAAATTCATATGATGTCTCATATTCGTGATAAATTCCGAATATTTTCTTAAAAGAAAAAATGTCACTATAAATTATGACTAGAAAATATTGAATTTGGAAATATTCTTTGACAGATGAAATAGCTGATCAGTAACTTAAAATCAAAACTGTTTTTTTTTTCATTAAGTTCGAACTTAATGGGGAAAAAACAGTTTTGATTTGAGTTTTATTTTTACATTCAGGTAACATTTTTGACTAACTCTTCCACTATTTCCTTTGTAGTTATTAGACAGTGATTTTGAAGTAAGATATATAAGAGGCTTTTTTTAATATATCCCAGTACATAGAAGAACTTGCAAAAATATTATATATACCTTCTTAACTCACAAAAAAGGAATTTGCAGAGAAGTTGATTTTGAAATGTCTCTAAGAACAAAATTCAAATTATCACTTCTGCAGAGAACATACTGTGGTGCTTTGGAATTCTTTGCTGGATAAGCATTTTTGCAGCCTTTATGTAGAATCTCTCATATTAGATTCGTTATAGTTAGGGTTACCCTAATATATTTGGTTGAAACCCTGATACGTCGGGGAGGGGGGGTCAAAGTATAGTATAACATTCTAAAAGCTGCCTGCCAACCACCTTCTTTCATACCCCTACCACCGCCCCCCACCCCGCCCGCCGGCCCTAAGATGTCAGAATGCAAAGAATATACAATTTTTATTAATGCTCGGTAATTCAAAATTGCATTAATCAAAAACAGTATTCAAACAAAACAGCCAAAACTCTTATTTTTCAGTTTGAACTGGTGTACGGATAAGGAGACTGATCCACTTTTTCATCAACCATGGATGCAAACGATGAATTTTCTTTCAGCTCAAGAATGACGTTTCCTTTTGTGAAAACGCTCTCTGTTTCAACCAAATTTTTTCTCTCGCCACATTCACTGGCATAAATCTGTACATTATTCCGGACGTAAGTTTGAAATCCGGACGTATAGTAACCCTAGTTATAGTACCATCGCCCACACAGTTCCCTTAATTTAATTATTCTTTTTGTTATTGGCTGCTCTGATTAAATATATAATTGAAGTCACTATTCGTTCATAAACACATTTTGCACAGTGTGTTTCGTTTATAGTTATTTTTTCATGTTCTCTGTCTTAGTGTTTCCCAGTTTGAAATTCTTTTTGAATTGTAAACAGTGGCGAATCTAGGATTCGGGTCTGGTGGGGGGGCTGAGGGCATAAAAATTTTGTATTTTCGTGACGAATGTCAAACCTCAAGGCTAAACCAAAACACTTTAATTTTACAGACTTGACTCACCTGACAATAAGAATCATAAAGAACAACACAATACTTTCGATAATTTAAGAAAAATTACAGCGAAATAACTAGCCAAAAAATGTCTTTGCCCGCGTCAAAACTACAAATACAAGTGGAATGACTACAAAAGTAGGAAAATTTTCGAGCCTGTGTAGCCAGAAAGCAATGTTGAAAAGTTTTTATTAGTTTTTTAAAAGAGGGAAATTAAGAAAAAACAATTGTAATGATTTTAAATAAAATTAAGAATTCTGGCTTGGCTCTGGGGGGGGGCGGTAGCCCGATAGCCCCCCCCCCTGGATTCGCCACTGATTGTAAATGATATTCTGATCTTTCATGACTTTGTAATGGCGAACTTGAATGGAACTCAGTCATTTAGTCCAGTTAAACACAAAGTGGTATTTGAAGAGTGCCACAATGTGGCATCTTTGTATTTTGATGAGAGTAACCATACCAGGATCATTGATATCTACATTTCATTTTCAACTCTGTTGATCAAGTTGAAGCTGGGATCCTCGGACTAATTCGTCTAGTTCTTTATTCGACGCAGACAAAAAAAATCCACCGTCTCTAGGATTCCTTCTGCTTCATAATTATATTTCCTTTTTTCAGATTTCTTATAATGGCTTTATTAAGACGAAAGCTGTCTTTATAGGACTGTTTTCGAGGATGTCATTCGGCCCAATTTGATTTCCGCGATTTTGATTTTTCAATAACTGTGAATTATATTTTTCTTCAGTTTGTTGCGCATGTTCGGTTTTTAAAAATTTTGCAAGGGAGTTCCTCTTGTTTTCACCAATTTTCTTCTTTTTCTACGTTTTTCTTAAATGTATGAGAAAACATATATTTCTTTCCAGAACATCTGTCTCTACTAGTCATGTTTTGAAATTGTCCAAAAATAAAATTTAAAAATTAAGATCAGTCTTTTTACTTTCTCGTATACGAAGTATACAAAGAGAAAGTATTGTAATCGTCAAAAAATTCGAACTCGAGATTTTGACGGATCTCCACGTTTTAGACCTCCCTGAGTCCGGAAAACACAATTTTGGAATTATGTCTGTATGTCTGTCTGTGTGTGTGTCTGTCTGTGAACAAGATAACTCGAAAACTATTAGAGCTACGGGATGAAATTTGGTATGTGGCCTTTGAACATAATTTGTAGGTTTCTATCAAATTTTGGACAAAATCCGTCAACGGGAAGTCTGTCTATTTGTATGTCCGCGGTCATGTGAACGCTATAACTCAAAAACTTGAATAGCTAAATGGATAAAATTTGGTACACAGTTTTATCGTTATGAATGTAGGTCCGTATAAAAGTTTGGACCAAATCCGTCAAAAAGAGGCGTTCAAATTGCATATTCAATTTCTTTTAATCCGATTCTCATGCGCATGCGTATTGGTAGCAATCTGTTATTTTTTCAAGCATCAATTGTTAACAATTTTTTTATTGTTGTAAATCAAACCGATCTCATTATTTCAGCAAATCTTTTATTCGCGCGCTTTTGCAATTGTTACGGTTGTGGTAGTGTAAATTGTTTTCTTGGGAATTCAATTCCAAAGCAGAATTTTCGCTTTTGTATTCATTGCATTGCCTATTTTATCGCGCCTGCTTCAAAGTAATATTTTTTTGAAACGTGGCAACAGATATTTGATTTCAGGGTTTTTTTTTTTTTTTTTTATTACTTTCTCGTATACGAAGTTATACAAAGAGAAAGTATTGTAATCGTCAAAAAAATTCGAACTCGAGATTTTGACGAATCTCCACTTAGAAAGTATACTAGAAAGTTTAGGGGAGACCACTCCCGCTGGTTTTAGCAATATGATTACAATGAAACATCAATGATAGTAATATGATTACGATGAATATAACCACAATGAAATATATTATTTAGTAAATTTCAATAATATATTATATTAAACATTTTCTTCCCTTTAAATACGAATATTTTATTTATTTTCCCGCCTAGTGATGAAAACGTACGATGTCAGCTATTACAACGCAAGTATAAAAAAACACATTGTTTTTACATTTCTCTCTCTGTTTTAGCTATGTAGTGAAATTCAAATCTCCCAACCTTGCCTTTCATTGGTCGTTGTTAAACGTATATAAATCGCGTCATTGTATTTAAATTGATCTACTGTTCAGCAACGGATTCCGAGGTTACCATTTTTGGACGATTTTACACCGGAAAGGGGTGTCAGACAATGAGTCATATGAGCGCATTTCCGAAGTTGCGCGGGGCCTTTAGAAAGTGCGGGTCCTAGAGCGGTCGCGCCATTCCCCCCCCCCCCCCCCCTCCGGCCGGCCCTACGTGGGTATATGAAGGCGATAACTAGGGTTGCCATGCGTCCCGTATATACGGACTTCACCGTATTTCACTACTCTTGTCATGTATTACTATTTGTCCCGTTTCCCCCCAAAAATCTTTGCTATTGCAGATATTGTTGCTTCGATATTGGCAACACTGAGATTCTATTCAACCACTTTGTATATCTAAATGATTACTTAGAGAAAAATAATATCAACAAAAATCGCGAAGCAACTATGAAATTGAGTATGGAAGAGAAATGGCTGAAGTTTTTTGTAGATACAAAATATATTGAACAGAAGTCACGTCTAATAAAGCCATGTGAATACGTATTTGCCATTCCAGCCCACAGTGTAAATGTGGAGAGAATATTTTCCCTAATCTCAGCTTAATGGTTGGACAAAGGAAACAGGTTGTCAGTGGAGACAACTAAAGCAATTTTGATTTATCATTATAATTTTAAAATGACTTGCACTCAATTTTATAATTATGTGAAAGAAGAAAATGATATTATTAAGGAAGTAAAATCAACTTTAAAATATGACTGGGCTGAAAAAGGTAACCCTTCCATCTATTTTAGTTTTTATATGTGTTCATTTAATTAGATTGCTTAAACTTTATTTGACTTTTTATCACAGTAAAACAAACCATTACCTATTGTTTAGGCCCACCCCAACGGATTCGGAAACTAGTGTTCCTTAAACATCGATAGACTATCGATACTATCGAAGCCAAGTCGATAGTATCGAGTTTTCGGAACTATCGACTGAAACAATCGATAGTTTCAAAACTATCGATAGTTTTCTCTCGTGCAATACTATCGACAGTATTGATAGTTTCTAAACTATAGACTGGAAGAACATCTATCGATATCATCGCCGGGGAGAAAACAATCGATACTATTGATAGTATCGATTGTTTTGAAACTATTGATACTATTGCTAGTATCGATTGTTTTGAAACTATCGATACTATCGCTAGTTCAGTCGATAGTTTGGGAAAACTATCGACTGCATTATCGATAGTTGAACTATCGATGTTTAAGGAACACTATCGGAAACCCTCCGCGCTTTTGCGTATGCGCCGGGCTAAGTTATTTTCATCAAAATAGGGGGAAAGTGAAGAATGGAAGGGTGATGTTTACATTTTACTGAGCGTCATCTAACAAAGAACTCCGGAAATGCGGTCATATGACTCGTTGCCTGACACCCCTTTCCGGTGTAAAATCATCCAAAAGTGGTAGTCTCGGAATCAGTTGCTGAATTGTACCCAGTTTTTTTCAATTTCATATCTTATTTATTTAGCACTTAAACGTCCTGTATCACTGCTTGGCAATTATGACAACCCTAGTGATAACTCAATAACGCAACAAGCTAGATAAAAGAAATTTGGTAGGTCTTGGAATCATAATTATAGATTTGTATCAAATTTTGAACCTAGAATAGATTCAAATGCATACTCGATTTTCTTCACTATACCACGAAGCTTAGCAGAAAACGCATCCAATGGGGAACTTCAGCATTTTTTAAAAACACATGAAAGCCATCCGTATTTGTAGAAAAAATCATTCTAATTTCAAATATGCAAGTGAAATTTTACAAAAAAATTTATTTATTTAAATATTGTATGTATGCGAGAAAGTCAAAGGGAGAATGCTCCCGCTGTTTCTTTCTGGTCCAAGACATATTTAATTCATTAAAAGAATTTTACATACTTAAAATGTACTTAGGAATGCCATAATTGCCAAGCATTGATACGGGACGTTTGAGTGCTAAATAAATAAGACATGAAATTGAAACAAAGTGGGTAGGTAATGGTTTATTTTACTTTGCTAAAAAATAAATGAAGTTTAAGCAATCTAATAAAATGAACGCGTAGAACTATAAAAAAGATGCAAGGCTGGGCTATCCATTATAGCCCAATTCATATTTTAAAGATGATTTTACTTTCTTCATTATGATTTTTTCTTCTTTCACATAATTGTAAAATTGGACGCAAGTCATTTTAAAATTATAATGACAAATCAAATTTGCTTCAGTTGTCTCGACCGACAACCTGTTTCTTTCGCCCGGTGTCTGACGCAGAGTTTAAGAAGAAAACGTGACAAATAGTAATATGGGACTGAAGTAGTGAAATACGGTGAGAGTCCCGTATGTATGGGACGTATGGCAACCTTAAATATATTCCGAAACTTTATAAGGTATAGCACCGTTTATATTGATGTATAAATTAAAAGACGTACAGTTGGATTTTTAATAAACAACTTTGATTATTGCAAATTCAATGCTACTAATGCGAATTCATTTAAAAGTAACAATTTTAAAGTTTTGCAAGATCCTTCTAGTTTATTGCTACATAGTAAAGAAACATTTATTAAATTTTAAAATTAAACATTCATCATAGAAGTACGAAAAATCATACCTTTGTTGCACATCTTGAGTACTAATTATATATTTCTTATTTTATTCGATTTATGTGCTTGCAGGGGGGCCTTTGTTGGAAATGGCAAGGAGGAAAAGGATGTTATCCAGCTACTTTCTGGAAAAGCTTTCCTCCTCGATAGGAACTGAGAAATAATGACCAAGGCAGAAAATTTACGAATTTCAGAAAGGGGCAAACGATGTATAACGAATGTGACTATACGTCTAGTTTTGAACGGGACAGTCCCGTTTTTTGTTAGCCTGTCCCGTTGTCCCCGAGCACAGCTTCGGGACGCCCTAATGTCCCGTTTTCAAAAAGAGAGCAACCCACGATAACAATTTCAAATAAGAAGAGGCCAAAAATCAAAAAATCCCTTTTCGGCAAGCTTGAAGGCAAAGGTAGATTCCTTTAAGTTAATGTTACAGAAGTAATGAAATATTACATGTTGATGAATACAGACATAGCCAATGACTTTATTGTTTCTACACATTGCAATATTTACGCTGTGATTCTGTTTTCATGGCATTTAATTTTTTACTATATCAAGGTTTTATCATTCCATTTTTCACTCCAAAAGGTTATGAAAAATTTATTGTTCAGTACATTGGTCATTTTTTTTATATCTGGATATATAATCATTCAACAGGTAGGAGTCATAAAGAAATAAACATCTCAGCAATGCAAATATCTCCTAGATAACATTAACCCAGCCTATCTGAAACAGTAACAAGAAATTGACTCTTGACACGAATGGAGAAAGACTCTAGATTTAAAAATTAATTTATTTAATCTAGGTTACAATATAATTGTGCGAACATTACTTTGTCATATGGTAAAATCACATGACATGAAAAATTTAAACACTTCTAAAATGAGCTCATTTAGAGAACCCCCTGGTTATAGAGATAATAGTCACTAAATTCTTAACATATAAGAGAATGAAAATTATTAAACATTGTGAGTGGCAAATTTAATACGTCTGTTTAAAGCATAGGATATGAATGCAGCCAATTTGAACAGTAACTTTAAATCTCCATCGACGATTAAAATCAAATACTCAGGCAGAAAATCCCAAAACAATTTTAAAATTACGGAGATATTTTTCAATATCAAAAAGGATAAAGGGAATTCTTATTTAAATATCTATCTTTTTTGGCTATTTTATATTGAATTTATTAAACAAATCTTGGTCCCACCATGTTTAGTTAAATATCAAATTAAAGTAATCTGTCAAATTAACTAATTATCAAATTAACTATTAAAATTAACTGTTTGATTAATTAAAATTAACTATTTACTTAATTAAAATTAAATAATTAATTGTGACAAAATCTTCTCTAAAACCTTTTTTTATGGTTCATACTATTTGCCAGCAATCTTAATCTTATATTTATTTAATAATTATCTTAACTTAAATAAAAGTCATTGTGGCTATGTATGTATGCTCCACATCTGCACCACCACATGCTCCACCAGATTTTGCACACTTTTTATTTAAGACTTCAACTTTTCAAAGCCCAAAAGTTACTTAAAATTTCAGTTAATTGAAAACTAAGCAAGGCGTTTTTCCGCGAAATCTTTGGAAAATATCTCTTGAAACTATTTTTACACCTTATTAAAATTTAAAAAATTAGCATTTCAGTGACAAAAATTTCATTTCCATACAATTTGTTTCTCTCATTTTAATATTTTTTTTCAAAATTAATTTTATACAGAATTCGTAACAATATTCTTTATTGTTGAAGAACAAGAATAATACATCAGAATACATTCACAGAATTCTGGACGAATGTTAAAAGAAAATTTTAAAAGTAAACTGTTAACAATTTATATCAGGACCAACTATTGATTTTATTTATTTTCATTATTTAAATTACTGAATAATTAGATAGTTAATTTAATTGTTTCAAAATATTCATTGAAACCTTTCTTTTACTTCAGTAATTGTTAACAAAATTTGAAATACCTATATAACAAATAATAATTTGAGGAGAAAAAGGTTGTTTTTAAAAATCGTTTGTTTCAATTGATATTCTTACTTTAATTAAAAACGTTTCAGATCAGGAAAAGAATTTGTGTATTGTAAATTTTATACAATAGTAGTTTTTACATTAAAAATATTAAACATGAAAGCATTTTAATCCGGAGCAAAGTCAGGTATATCAGCTTGTTTACCGTATAAAAAGTGGAAGTGAATAATGCGGCTGATGGGAGCTCATAACTTCTAAGTAATTCTTGCTGTCAAAAAACTTTCAGTATAAAAGTAGTTTGTTATGATAAGGTGATAATCCCCCTAATTGAAATTTTCTTTCTATCTTCAATCGTAACAGAGCAATGGGGAAATGATAAATTGGGGG
>BGPR01022446.1:0-25364 GCA_013235015.1 Araneus ventricosus | reverse complement strand
TCGATGTGCTTCGTTCAGTTTACGTATTGCTGTTAGCACAATCGATGACCCGTAATTTCCGTCTAAATTTTTTACGTTTTGATTTTAATCAACTACGCCTCTCATGCAACCGCTCTGTTTTACAAGAGGCTCTAACTCTAAACTTTCCGTTATTCTAAATTGCTTCCGTCTGTCCTTTTTAGTCTTGTATTTGCCTTCATTAATTACTAAATGATTTCTCTGTATTTACATGAAAAAAAGGATCTGGACCGGAAATTCTTTTTCACATAATTTCACACACTCTCACAAAATGAGTTTAATTCCACTAAAGTTTTATTCTTTCATGGTAGCTTCCTCAGCTTACAGTCCCCTATTTATCCATCGATTTTTTCCTGACTCAATATCACTATTATTGTTAAAGCTAAACTCCTAATTTGACGTGAGGTGATCGGATTCGCGTCTCGCGGTACTCGTAACGAAAACTCGTTCAGAAGAGACTTCCTTCTAGGGTTCTCCTCAATCTTTTCTAAAGCAACATACAAAATACGGAATCGTTTTATGTTCCTCAGACTTCGATGATAAAATATTATTAGCACAAATCGATAAAACTCAAATCCGTAGAATTTTTCTTTCCTCACTTTTTAAAACAAATGCCTATGAAAGCACTTCTCTTCACACTTTGTCCTCATCGTATAAGAGAAAATTGTAACCTAAGGAATTTAACCCTTAAAAGGTCCAATTTTTAAAAAAATTTAATTTAAAATTTTTTTGCTTTCATTTCTTGAATAAAACACAGGAAAAATGACTAAACTCCTGTTTTGTTTTAAGTATAGTTTATGCTAAACAACAGTTTATTACAACTGGCAACACTGGGATTTATTGCAGAAAATTATTTCCTTGATAAAATTCTATAATATTAAACACAAATGAATTTTAAAAACTGCTAATCCGGGTAAGGAATTCCCTTCAACATTTGTAGAATAAAATATGGTATTCTCAAGCGTACAAACAAAGCAAAAAAGACGCAGCCTCAAGTGAAAAACAACAATTTATTAATATTTTTTAAATCAGTACTCAGGCTGCCATCTATATGTTGCAAATTGATATAATAGAATTTTCAGTATGTATCCTATTGGCAACAACAGGCATCAGAGCTTCAGTCTTATTCTCAAGATTTCAGAAGACGAAATTGGGTACGCTGCCTGAAGCAACACCCGGCATTTAAGGGTTAAAATGAAATAACTTTCATCATATTTTCGTTATATTACTCGGGAAATTGATTTTAACCCTGCTGGCGGACAGATGGACAAGTTGGCGAAATCGGTCCAGTTGTTGAGACTGCGGACTCAGTCAAGGTTTTCCCCCATAGAGAATGTACAGTGAGGTAGTGTTTTTGCAATTTCTCTCGAAAATGAAGGATGGAGATGGGGAGGCGATTTATTCATTTAGATTCTGTTAAATTATGAAATATACACCCATTGTACCATGTTATTGGTGGCAAAGTTGAATTCTTGGTGTGCATCTTTAAAAATAATATGCTATGCTGTTGCCAATCCTTGCTTTAGTTTGAACTCATTTAATCCATTTAGAACTCATTAATAATTAATTTTGTAGAGAGAATTATCAGAATTTGATTTTGGGGTCGGGTGGACCTTGAAGAGGGGATTCAAAAAAAAAATCATCACCGAGACTTGTCTTCCGTCCAAACATTCAAAAATACAAATTTATAGGATGTCCAAAATCAAATTTCTAAATTCAAAGTCTTGACAGTTTCATCTGGGTCAAAATACACTGGAAAGCCAGGGAATGATCTCGTCGCAGAGAAGAAGTGCTCTTCATTGTGGAACTTGCAAACCGTTTAGCTAAGCTTGCCACCTAATGTGATTAAATATTAGTAATTCCACACTCTCATTCTTTTATCAAAGGGATTTGTTAACAACGTATTTGCCTAAAAATGAGTGAATTTTGGATACGTTCTTCACCCGCCCAGCGTGTGAGGGATTATAAGTCCAATGCTAATAATAACCGCTTGATAACTAATGAATACTAATTATCCATGAACCACAGTCGTCGACCCACACACATTCTCCTTTGTTATAAGAAGAGACTAGCAGAACCCGGGGTGCCCCGCTCCTCTAACTTCGCTACTCCTTTTTTCAGTTTGAAATACTGCATGTAGATTAGTAAAACAGGGTATAAAGCGAAAAATCCACATTTCTGAGTTCTAATATTTTGCACAACTTTGCCTAAAAGTTTTCAAAACCATAAATGTAGTATGATCTCTCTCTAAATAAAGTTTCCCTCCCCCTACAATAGGTATTTTGCACTTTCTTGAAGCGCCGTATAGATTGTCAATTGCAATTTTACACTTGTGCAATAAACGTAGAGCATTCTGATTCGTTAGTTATGTTTACAAAGTGACAAGTTGGCGAAATCGGTCCAGTTGTTGAGACTGCGGACTCAGTCAAGGTTTTCCCCCATAGAGAATGTACAGTGAGGTAGTGTTTTTGCAATTTCTCTCGAAAATGAAGGATGTAGATGGGGAGGCGAGCAATGACGATGTATCGGTATTGTGACTTTTCCGTACATGTACGTTTCCGTACAAGTCATAAAACTGTCCATCAGCGCTCTTTTGACAGGCTGTTTTGCAACTGATAAGAACAAGTTTCGGTAGTGGTTGCAACACTTTAAACATTATCTTCAATCCTGACATTTGGAGAAATTTAATATTCGAAAATCATGGGATGATATTTCTTCTCATATATATTACTAGCAGGATACCAGGCGTTGATCGGTCTTTTTAGCATCAAAATTTTACGGGTGACTAGAAACGGAACTGTGTTACATAAAAACATGCTATTTATATAAGACTGAAAAATATGAATTTAATGAAAATTAAAATTTATGCGAAAATGCTTTACCTTTTTCGACGTCTTCTTTTGAAATAAAGCATTTTAATATTAAGTGCTTTGGCCTAAATTTCTGCGTATGGCCAAATTTAAGAGTAAAAATTTATAGTTGGATAATATTGTAATCGTAGTAAATATTGTATGAAATAAATTATTTTTTTTGTTTCAATTATATTTCATTTTGTTCAATTATTCGTGAAAAATTAAATGAAATATCGTGAAAAAGAATCTAATTTTCCCCCCAAAAATATCAAGACAATTATTTAAAAAAATTATTTAAAAAAATCATTTGAATAAGATACTAGCATTTTTTCAAATGCTGAATTTTGCAAACAATCAAAGTTTTTTTTTCATTTTTTCTTAGTTGAAATGTCTAAAAGGAAAGAAACCCGAATTATAACAACTCCGACTTACTGAATGGTATAGAATGAGTAACAAGCGAGAAAAATATATAAATATTTCACCTAATTGATCATTTGCTGCAATGAATGTCTGTGAAAGATATTAGATAAATTCAAATTAAATTTTCTTCTCGATGCATCATTGAATGGTAAACGAAATATATTGCTGGCAGTCAAAAATACTAACTAAAAATTTGAATTGTACAATAATGTACGCACGTAGTGTATGTTTTTAATGAATTTAAAAAAATTATGTAAAATAATTCATTGAGTTTGAAGAAGTGAAGAAAATTAAGACTTCACAATGCAAAGACAATGCAATTTTTGCTCGATAAATCAAAATTACAGTAATTAAAAATAGAATAAAATGCATTTTTAGGTGTGTTTTTACTTTGTTTAATATTTAATTTGATCTTCAAGTATTTTATTTTTAAGTATTTAAAATAAAAAAAAAAATTGTATTTAAACAAGGAAATACTTTTCCTTCTTGGATGAATTTTTATAAGGCATTATTATAGAAAGTTATAAGGTAAGTTTTATGAGGCATCATTTTTAATTTTAGTAACTTTGCACTTGCTCTTTTCATTTTCTTTATGAAAGTTCCAAACGTAGTCAAGTAACTGCCCATGTCATCTAATTGGATGTTTATCGACATCAACTTCCGTTTTTTATTCATCACTAACCGCCTTCGACGACCAGCTTGCTTACAGGGAATATGGTTTAAATTGAAGATATTTAATCCATGCTTGGCCTTGTACTTGTTCTGTTCATTGTCTACATAAATGCCCCTAATGGAGTTCGATAACTGACGATGTCATGTAACATCTAATTGCACGTCGTTCGGCACTATCTTCAGTTTCTTATTCCTGTTTCAAAATATGAATATGATTTCAGCATTAAAAAGAGCAGCACATTTTATGTCCAGCGGCATGTAACCTGGATTAAAACATGCTGAAAATAGAATGAAAGCATATCAACCAAAATCATTCAGCTAACTGGATATATTTCTTAATACACATAATATCTCAGAGAGCTTACAGATTCCATAAAAATTTTGATGAAATAAAATATGAAAGCAAAATGTATTAGGATAGTATTGTACCGCAATTTAATTGATATAATTGAAAAGGTATTGTTTTAAAATTTCAAATGACGTAAAAATGACTTTTGTGCTGCAGTACTTTCGGAAGTTATTAAAGAAAAAAGCCAAAATTTCCCTTAATTTTTAATTAAATTCCTAATTAAAATTTCCAAAGAAAGGCTTCCGAGGTGCACATTTCCACCCTCCATAGTATGTTTGTGCCAAATTTCATAATTCTAGGATTGGCAATCTGCCTTGTAGAGTCTCGAGACACAGACACCTCATTCTCCTTGATTACACTGCGCTGCACGAAAATCGGCCCCAACACCATTCCTGCAAATTCTTATGTAAAATGGCCCCTGAATCCGAATATCACCCACCGTTTCCTCGGGACGCCCCCCCCCCCGATTTTTATCACTGTCCGGTAATTTTGTGGCCATTAATTTGATTTGGAGGGGAAAAACGATTATTTTAACCGTTAGATGCCTTCTGAGGGATTACAGAGGTGAAAAGTTCTAAAATATGAACATTTGTAACGGGGGGAGGGGGGAGATTTGGGAGGGATTTGTCCCCTTAAATTTAAAAAAAATCAATAAAAATGACCGGTTTTTCTGGTTTGTTTTCGCAATTTTTCACTTATTTTCTACATATTCCAGCTTCCCGGCCCCCCCCCCCCCTTGTCCTCACCCTCTTGTGGGATGAGCTACAGAAGATTTATTGCGCCTTAATCAGTTGTACGGAAACGTATCTGTACGCAAATGTCATACAATCGATGTATCTAGGGGTCAGAGCCGGCCCGAACAAAAGCGGGGCCCGGTGCAAAGTTGACTTGCGGGGCCTTGAAAAAATTTCGTCCAACAAAATAATTTATTGCTTTTTTCTATTGATTACATTTCACAATTTGGTTAAGTAAAGACTTAAAAATACATGAAAATAATAAATAACTAAATTATTTTATAAAGTTAATATTTTAATCACAAAAAATCGTTAATAAATCAGACAACAAAAATAATTGCTTCATATATAAAATTTGGTATTCAACTTACTAAAATATGATTACAATATATGATTTTTGTTTCATTTTGTTATAAGTTTTATAGCATGTACGTTGTTAATATCATTATGATTTAGATTTTTGGTTAATGCGGATACGATAGATAAAATGACTAAGCAAATCAATTGTTCACCTCTAATGCTAGATCTTAAGAAATTTTTTTATTATTTTTAATCTTGGGGGAAAATTTTCTGCAGATGCGTTATTGGTAAGGTCAATTTAATTTTAGAACAGAAGTAAAATTTGGATGCAATTTAAATAAATATTGTAAATATTTGTAATATTGTGACCTGGAAGGTAAAACTTGACGCCAAATTTTGATTTCGTTAAATAAATGAATGCAATTCATTTTCGTTCTGCGCAATCTGTCAGCGGCGTGGGGGCCTTATGTGCTCGCACCTTTCGAAACCCCTTCGCGCTGGCCCTGAATTCAAGCATTCCTTTCTAAATAAAAGATAAAATTCCTCCCATTATTTTTTGCAAACTCATGTTGTAGAAATGTGTCCTGTCTTTATGATTTTATGAGGATATATTAAAAATTGTTTAGTTTGAAAACTTTCAGTGCCAAAACTAAAATTATAAAATGCGAAAATAGTTTCAATTAGAGTTTCAAAACATGAAAGCTGAAGAAACTTAAATTAACTTTCAACTTTGCAGTCAATTGAAAGAGAAAATACCCCCTTTCGATTTTTCTATCGATTTACGATGACAGCACATGCATTCAGTGTTGAAATAAAATTTCATACTGTATGAATGGGATTTTCTGGTATTTAGGATTATCAAGTGAATTCTTAAAAGTTGAATTCATTATTTCTTCATATTAAGAAAAAATTTCTTCATATACAAAAAATAAATAAATAAAACTGAAAAAAGATAATCGACTGACCACAAACTTATTTACAATTATACACAACTACTGATAGTTTCGGTTTTAGGATATTTAAATTGAATCAATCTTCAAAATACTTATTATATTTTAAAACTCATCCAAATAACTTTGATATGTAGTTTCCGAAAACAATAAAAGGTTCCAAATAAGTAACATTTTATAATGAAAAATGACCATTGTAAAAGAGTAGAAAACACAAATATTCGCTTGTTAATAAAAAAAAAAAAATGTTTTATCTGTGAAATGTATACAATAATAACAAATAGCAAAAATATTGAAATACAAAAACAAAGGGGAACTACATTGTTTTTATAAATTGATAACCTGTTATAATATTAAATTTTCTATTTGGAAATATAAAAGGAAAGTTTGTTTAATAAATAACTATAAAAAAGAGACAGAAATTAGTATACCTGAAATTTGTTTACAAGAACAAATGCAGTATATTTTATTTTGCTGTTTGGTTGATAGTCTGAATGCGAACGAACGAACTGTTCCATGGAAAATTTTCTGAGAAAACTCCTTGGGTTACCCGTCGTGTTTCACACAATCAAATATTCAGATTCACTACTATTGATTAAAACTCTGAGGAATAGATGTAACAGACTATCTTTTAACGAGTACCTACGATGAATTCATAGATGCTGGAAAACCGCACTTTTGACAAGAAAATAGAGAAACCCCCGTGCGATATGTGTTTCATATTCGCTTAGCAGTCCTGTTGAATACAAGGCGAACAGGTGTGTTTCATTTAGAACTAGATTTAAGCAGAAAAAGCATTCCTCTAGAGGTGTTTCTTTAAGATGCCCTGGGAAAGACTATCTGCTGGCCATTAGGGAAACACATGTGGATCCGCACAAAGGCACTACCCCCTGTATACCCTGAAAGTAATAGACTCGGGAACAATGTAGTGAATGTTATCACCCGCAATTTATCTTCAAATGTCGGACATCCACTCTGGGGTGTTTCCTACCCCCGCACCGAAAAGAGAGTGACCATATGATACCTGGTCCTGATATGATGCTTGGAGCAATCGACCCTGGTGTAGGACTGAACAAGGTTATCTCTTTTTACCTTTTATTCTGCCCAACATTCGGAAACACGAGGACCTCCAGGTAGCAAAGGGAATTGTTCGATTCTTATCCACTAGATACACCAATTACTTTTTACTTTCTCGTCTACGAAGTATACAAAGAGAAAGTATTGTAAGCGTAAAAAAAATTCGAACTCGAGATTTTGACGAATCTCCATGTTTTAAACCTTCCTGAGTCCGAAAAACACAATTTTCGAATTATGTCTGTCTGTGAACACGATAACTCGAAAACTATTAGAGCTGCAGAGATGAAATTTGGCATGTGATCTTTACACATAATTTGTAGGTTTCTGTCAAAGTTGGGACAAAATCCGTCTAAGGGAAGTCTGTCTGTCCACATTCATGTAAACTCTATAACTCAAAAACTTGAATAGCTAGATGGTTAAAATGTGGTACACAGTTTTTTCATCTAGAAATGTAGGTCCGTATAAAATTTTGGGCCAAATCCGTCAAAGGGTTGACCATCTGTAGGTCTGTGTAATCGCATACTTTTGAAGGCCATAACTTCTTAACAAAATTACTTAGATAAATGAAATTTCGTATGTAGTCTTGAAACCCAAATTGTAGATTTGTCTCCAATTTTCGTTTAAATCAGTTTGAAAAAAGGTGTTGAAACGTTTTTTTTCTCCATTCTACGCAAAAAAAGAAACTGCGAGAGGTGAGTGTTTTCCCCACCTTAGGGAATACTGCACGTTTTCAGGTGCGCGGTGTATTTCCCCACAACCACCACCACCCGTGTTATTCGTAGGCGGGAAAGTTTTGGGGAGGCCACTCCCGCTGGTTTAACAGATCTTTGAAGGAAATTTTCAAAACCAGAAAAAAATTGCAATATATTTCTTTTTAGAAAAATTATTAATATTCTATGCCTTTTTTTACTTAAAAGTTGGTTGGAAGAATTTTTAAAAAGGATAAAAAAAAAATTTATGAATTTTGCAAAGTCCATCAGCTGCGCGGGGCCTTTCAGAAGCGCGGGGCCTTGTGCGATCGCACCGTTCGCACCCCCCTCGGGCCGGCCCTGCTAGGGGTCGTGAGCTTTCATATAAAATAAAAATTTACGAAATCGGTACAGTGGATGGAGCTGGGAGATTGATCTTTTGGTTTTGCAAAATATTTTAAATATATAGACTAGCCGCCTTCGGTGACCAGCTGTTAGCTATGGTTTCAACTTGAGGAAATGAATTGGCGGTCGTAGAGGCTCAGGTACGCTGCCAAAGTTTCATTTTGCGATATATTTCAAAAATGGAGGGTGGTGGGTGGTAGGGGACCATTGCTAGACGTCAGAAGTTTTCATATGAACTGAAAGTGCATAAAGTTAGAATAACCGAATCAGCTCAACCCTTTGAGGGGCGGTGGGACACCGTCTGTCCCACCTTCTTTAAGATTTTTTTCATAAACTTGTATAAGGTATTTTATTACAAGAATTGTTTTATTGGATATTTCAAGACCTCTAACTTTTTTAAAAATTTGCAGTACCATTGAAAATTTAAGCAAATTTATTGAAAACAATTTTTAAAATCATGCTTTCATTGGCAATGATTTGCTTTAAATTTCTAGAGAAAGAAAATGAATTTTGAAACAAATATTAGATGCAAAGGAAATCTTCAATGTTCAATAAATATATTCCAAACATTATCTGTATTCAAAAGTAATTTTTTTAATGAATTATTACAGATTGAAAAAGTTGGGACAATTTTGTCCCACAGCGCATCTAAGGTTGCCAGCCTGTAGATGGCCAAAAATTCGCGACTCAGTCCTATTCCTTCCTTTTTTGAATGATAAACTTGGATTTATATACGGTACAATTATAATCACTCTTTCAAATTTAATACTTATACAGAAAATAAATTTATATATTTCAGAAGACAATTAAATAATATTAAACAAAATAAAATTAAATCTGTAAATGCAAACGCATTAAAAAAAAAAAAAAACTGGCATATCTATGTTTTATTTTGAGTGGAATTTTTGAAAGCAAGAAGCGATCTTTTGAGAAATTTTTTTTTTATAAACGGATAAAAATACCCTTTTATAAAAAGAACGAAAAGTTGAGGGAATATTCAAGTCTTTCTGCATCTCTCAAAATTGAATGTCCGATAACTGCAACGAAAAGGAAATAGTTCCGTTGAATCTGCCCACTCCACCCCCTACTTTACGTTCTTTGCTGCTTTTGAGAAAACGCCGAAACGTTAGGCACAGCTATTGTAAATAGCTCTGTTAGCAATGATACTCAAAGAAAAGCTGTTTGAACTTGACAGCTTCCAGCAGAGCGTTTCTTGCGCGATAATTTACAATCGGTGGCAGGACCAGAGAAATACATTATTCCCTGGCCCTGATCGGTGGTCTTCTTACAGCAGTGGTTTTCATTACAGGTCTGGTCCAGTCGCGGTCATTAGTGTCTCATTTCTTTGGCCGAAGTGATTGATCGCATGAACTGATAACGAATTTCTGTTGCGTCCCATACAATAAACCGGAGAGGAGAGTAACATTTTACTTATAGAATCTGGGTGGCCTGCTTTCTTCTGAAGCTTTCAAAAAGAGCGAGTTCCATAAAAATACAATTGAAGAGCTCCTTCATTTGTATGCAGAATGTGATAAAAGATCTCCACTTCAATCACAGTATGACAGTTAAAAATTGACTAAATTTATAAATTGGTTAAATTAATTAATAAAACATTAATAAAAATTCATAGTATTATATATAAAGGCGCAAATGCAGCTATTTATAATATAATACAGATACAAAAAATAGATATACTAAACAAAAATTAAATAAAAAGAAAGAAAAACTAGATAATAGAAGCAAGCAGATTTAGACATAAACGATGACAATCATCTTTAAGCATACAACGAGCAGCTCAAGTGCATCACATCAGGGGGGTTTGAGCGATAATATTTAAAACACATAAAAAATTAATTTAAGATAAAAAATTTTGAAAGGAAAAGAGATGAGGAATCAGATGTAAATCTTCCTTGACAGAAAATTACATTTGGAATCTTTATGGCGAGGGTAATTGAAAAGCCATTGATTTTCATCATTCATACCTTCTGAAAATTTTTTCATTCTAAGTTATGTTTTTAAATATTATCGTTTCAAACTTGCTGTGCAATTACTCTGAAGGCTGCTGTGCTTTGTACGTGAAAGATGTATTATCATCTTATGTCTAAATCTAATTATCTATGCTTTTCTTTCTTTTTATTTAATTTTAATTTTTGTTTAGTATATCAATCACAGTATACATTTTCTGAAGCTGTTAAAAGAAAATGTGCTAAATAACCAATTATATGCTACAAGTGCAACTGATAAAAAGCGAACGTCGGCGCGAATGACGGAAGGGAGTCGGGGAATGCTACAGTCCCTTCAGGGGCGGTGGGACATGCGTCTTTCCACCCTCTCGTGAAAAAACTAAAGGCAAAAAAATATTTTTATTTGGAAAATATTTTATTTTCAGGTGATAGTACTTCAAAAATATATCTTTTTTTAAGTAAAAAAAATAAAAAAAAAAATTACGGTAGTACGCTACAAAGGGCTAAAATGACTATGGAGTTTTGATTGTACGCAACTTTTCCCCATTATCTGATTTATTATTCCTTCTCTAGTATTTTAAACTATTAATTATTCAAATAATGATTATCATTGTAACTTTCAATATGTTTAAAAATGTGAACAAGCCACTTACTATAATTCTGAGTTAAAAAAAAAAAAGGGGGATTGAATTTCTCCTCCTAATAAAGAGTTTTTAAGAAAAGTTATATATTAGATATTTTGGAAATATAAGACTAAACTTGAGCATTATAAGTTTCAATAAATATGTTATTATACTGAGATAAGATAAATACCAGTCTTTTATTTTTATCATCAACAGCTCAGATTTTAATAATTGAAAACATGCTAAACTGTAATGTCTCATAAAGTGTAAAATTTCCATTTTAAGTAGCATCTTTATACTTACTTCATTTCCAAGTACCTTTAACATAACTATTTAAACTGAAATTTGATATATAAAAGAATTTAAATTATTTTTGTTATGAATTAAAAATTATAACCTTACATTTTTTAAATACCCCTACAAAGTTAGTGATTAAAAAATTATTTCTTGCCAGTTTAAAGGAAAAAGTATAGCTGTTCCAAAGCAGTGTCATGCATTTTTTTTATACAACAAACTTAATATATTTTGTATAGGTGTAAAAAGGTTTATTTTTATTTAATAAACATGGTCACATATTTCTATAACAAAACTATTGAAGCCTTAAAGTTTCATGATTTATGGTTAAAAGTAACTTACTAATACAAAAGCAAATGTTCAAACACTTGAACATAACTTTTCAATTATGAGAAGAAAAGGTTTTTGTTTCCAAGCTTTCCTAATTTGATTTAACATAAACCTAAAAATTAATTTCTTTTAATAAAGGGACCGATAATCTAAATTCAATTATTCTAAAGTTGAAAATAATTGCATAGTATTTGAAATATAGAGAGTGAAAAATTAACTTTAGTGCAAAAATTAATCAGATCTTATCTTTTGAAAATCTGCAGGGAATGTCATCCTCGTCATCTGACCGTGGTTCAAAATGACGAGGTCCGTCCCAAAATAGCCCTCGTGTTACTTCAAAAAGGGACGTAAATATTAACTACACTAAAAACAATTCCTTATAAAAATTCATCAAACAAGGAAAAGTATTTTCTTATTTAAATATAAAATTTTTTTATTTAAAATACTTAAGAATAAAATACTTAAAGATCGAACTAAATATTGAAACAAAGTAAAAAAAACCCTAAAAAATGCATTTTATTCTTTTTTTAATTACTGTAATTTTGATTTATAGAGCATAAATAAAAATTGTATTTTGTTTGCATTCTGAAGTCTTAACTTTTTTCTCTTTCTCAAACTTACTGAATTATTTTACATAATTTTTTGTAAAATTCATTAAAAAAACGTACACTACGTGCGTGCATTATTGTACAATTCAAGTTTAAGGTGTTCAAAGTATTTAAAAAAAAACATTTCACTCAACAGATTCCAGCAGCAAATCAATTCGAGTGAATTCAATTAAGGATCTTAAAAATATTGATTTGCGATAATTGATGACACAATGTACAAAAATAGGGGGGGGGGGGAAGTTTTTAAAGGAAATTTACCTTTGTTGGGGAAAGTTTCTGGCAGCCTTTTTTAAAAAAAAAAAAAAAAATCGGAGGCGGGCATATGGAAAAATATGGATCCCGAGCAACGTCGGGTTATCAGCTGATCTCTACTAATAATAAAGGAGAATGTGTGTTGGAGCTCTACAGGGCAGACCGCTAGACTTAGAGCTACGAAATTTGGCACGAATATTCTTTGGAGGGTGGGAATGTGCACCTAGGAGTCGATTTTTTGAAATATTAATTAGGATTTTAATTAATTAAAAAATAAGCGAGATTTTGGCGCTTCTCTTTAATAACTTTGAAAAATATTACAGCACAAAAATCATTTATACATCATCTCAAAGGGTAAAAAAATTATATTTTCAGTGATATCAATAAAGTTGTCGTACGAGTTTTTCTCTAATTTTGTTAACCTTTTAAAAATATTTTTTGCCGAAATTTACAATAATATTTTATATTGTTGCAACGTATTTCAAACCGTTTTCATTGTTTAAGCAATTATTTAATATCGTGTTTCTGTTCCAATGTTGAAAGCTTCGAAAATATTCTTTTGGATTTTACTTTCATCTTTTATTTGGTCAATTTTTCTGTGAAATCAGTAAAGGAAGTTAAGATAGTAATTATATAATGAAATAATCCACTAAACTGAAAGATTAGCGTTGCTATGTTTTAATTCTTTTATCGGCGTGTTTTCAGCCAATTAGTATACTGCTGGACGTAAAATGCTTTGGACGTTTAATCTTGATAACAACTGCGTATTTTACGTTAATGTAGATGTTAGCGTTAAAGTATGAAATCCGTTATTCTATAGAATACCTAGTTGTTCTATAGAATAACTGATCAAGTCAGTTAAAGTGTTAAATAAGCTTTTATTTTACACTTTAACTAGTTATTCTATAGAATAACGGTCCACGCATCGTTAAAGTGTAAAGTAGCCGACATGATGCAGCCTGTTTGTTAGTGAGATTGGTTATTTGTATTTTCAGCATCACACCGGATTTTTTTTTTTATTTTTAAGAAACATCCTACGTCTTCGCTAGTAGCGGGAGCCGGAAAATGTAAGGAATCTGCGTTTTTTAAATACTGACATGAAGTAGGAAAAATCGTGCTCGCGATGCCTACGGCATCTGAAGTGGGCGCTGGGCAAATTTTTTTAACTTTAAAAACATCCTACGGCTTCGCTAGCAGCGGGAGACGGATCCTAGTAGCTTCGCTATCTCATTGAATGTAAGGAATCTGCGTTTATAGTGGAATTTGTCCATAACTTTGTTCCTAATAGAGATACCTAGACAATTCCTGTATATTCTGGAACCTTCATTTTGTCACCAAGTTCGCCACATTTCTCGCCAAGGTTCCTAAACACTCGCCAAGTTTGTCACCGAGATCGAGTGTCATTGACTTCCCTCCAATACGTATTCCTGTAAATCTCTCTTTCCAACTATAAGAATAATGCTTGAAAGCGACATTGATTTTGTGACACTATTATAGAGTGGTTTTAATTTTCCATCAGTTGCCAAGCTGATATGCAATCAGTGCAGACTGAAAAAGAAACCGGACTTACATTTTAGTATCATAAATATTTATTTTACACACACTTTAACGAGGGTCTATCGTGGATTATTCTATAGATACCTAAGTTGGCCTCATAGAATAACTATAACAAAATAAAGAATAAATAATTGTACACACTTTAACTGACATGATCAATTAATCTATAGAATAATTAGTTATTCTATAGAATAACTGAGTTAATACAACTAGCAATTAACATAGACAAAGACAGAACAGAGTGCAAGGCTACGAAAAGAACTTGGGTTAAATCTCTGCCAGAGTTTGAATTTTAAGACTACTTTGTTAAAGGGAACCATGAATAAAATTATGCATAGACAGTGGCGTACCTACCATAAAATGGCGCTTGGGGCAGGCCAGAAACTGCGCCCCCCTTTTTTTTCTTTTGAAATCATAGTCCTCATTTTCTTTAAGGGCACTTCATGCCAGAGAGCAAAGATGAAAGTGAAATAAACTTAAAATAACATATAAAACATTCTTGAGTTGATAGGATTTAAACATTTCAGATTTTTTTTTAACAAAATTTCGTTGAATTTTCACAGGAAATTTGGTGCATTTTAACTTTAACCCCTAAATATTGCTTAAATAAGAAATTCAAAGTTTGTAGGAACTTTAGATATATTAGAAATTTATAAATAATAGGTGCATTCCATTTATTTCGTATTTGAAAAATAATATAAAATGTGCACAAATACATTGTAAAAAAATCCCTTTTCGGCACGCTTGAAGGCAAAGGTAGATTCCTTTACGTTAATGTTACAAAAGTAATGAAATATTACATATTGATCAATACAGACATACTCAATGACTTTATTGTTTCTACACATTGCAATATTTACGCTATGATTCTGTTTTCATGACATTTAATTTTTTCGCTATATCAAGGTTTTATCATTCCATTTTTCATTCCAAAAAGTTATGATAGATTTTTCGGTCAGTACATTGGTCATTTTTTTTATATCTCAACACATAATCATTCAACAGGTAGGAGCCATAAAGAAATAATCAACTCAGGAGTGCAAATATCTCCTAGATAACATTAAGCCAGCCTATCTGAAACAGTAACAAGAAATTGACACTTGACACGGATGAAGAACTACTCTAGATTTAAAAATCAGTTTATTTAATCTATGTTACCATATAATTGTGCGAACGTTGCTTTGTCATATGATAAATCACATGACATGAAACATTTAAACATTACTAGAATGGGCTCATTTAGAGAACCCCCTCATTACAGAGATAATAGTCACTTAATTTTTAACACAGAAGAAAATAAAAATTATTAAACATTATGAGTTCCGAATTTAATACGTGTGTTCAAAGCATAGGATATTGTTCGCTCCAACTACTAATTTGGCTCCTTTTCTAATTTATAGCAACCCTTTGGCGCCGCCATCCTGCATCTCTGTCAGAGTTAGACGAAGTTGTTTGGTTTTCATGTCTGCAAGTGGTATGAGCATCGGAGCTCGCTTATGTATTTCACATCATGTTTTTATTAGATATTGAAACGCATATCTACTCTACCGCATAAGTAACGCATTGGATTATACATATTCAAGATTGCATTAGTATTTCACAACGCATTCACTTCATGTGTGACATCGCAGTTACCGTGTTCAATTTTATTACTATTGTACGCAACTGGCTCTTGCACGAGCATATTCAATTTATGCCAACAGGCAGCAGCCATTGAATTTATATCTGTATATATTGGAACAACCTGTATATATGTAAATAAATCATATATTATAAATAATCAATACAGTCCGCTCAATTCGACGAATAAAACGCAAACAGATATCAATGCAGCCATTTTGACCTGTAAATTTAAATCTCCATCAACAGTTAAAAGCAAATACTCAGGCAGAAAACCCCCAAAACAATTTTAAAGTTAGTTAGATGTTTTTCTGTATAAAAAAGGATAAAGAGAACTCTTATATATCTTTTATGGATATTTTATATTAAATTTATCAAACAACTCTTGGTGCAGTCATGTTTAGTTAAATATCAAATTAAAGTAATCTGGCATATTAACTAATAAAATTAACTGTTTGATGAATTAAAATTAACTATTTACTTAAATAAAATTAAATATTTAATTAATTTTGATGGTATCTTCACTAAAACCTTTTTTATGGCTTATAGTATATGCCAGCAATCTTAATCTTGTAATTATCCAATAATTATCTTAATTTAAATAAAAGTTATTGTGTCTATGTATGTATGCTCCACATCTCCTCCTAAACCACTGGACTGATTTCAACCAGAGTTAGCACACTTTTTATTTAAGACAAGAGAAAGTTCCCTTTAAGTTTTTAAAGCCCAAAAGTTACTTAAAATTTCAGTTAATTAAAAATTAAGCGAGTCGTTTTTCCTCGATATCTTTGGAAAACATTATCTCACGAAACTATTTTTACACCTTCAGTGACAAAAATTTCATTTCCATACAATTTGTTTCTCTTATTTTAATATATTTTTTAAATTAATTTTATACAGAATTCGCAGCAATATTCTTTATTGTTGAAGAACAAGCATAATTCGAATATATATATAGTTGCCAGAATACATTCACAGAATTCTGGACGAATGCTGAAAGAAAATTTTAAAAATAGACGATTAACAATTTATATCAGGACCAACTAATGATTGATTTATTTTCATTCTTTAAATTGATGAATAATTAACTAGTTAATTTAATTGTTTCAGCATATTCATAGAAACCTTTCTTTTACTTTAGTAATTGTTCACAAAATTTGAAGTAGCTATATAACAAATAATAATTTATGGAGAAAATGGCTGTTTTTAAAAATCGTTTGTTTCAATTGATATTCTCATTTGAATTAAAAACGTTTCAGATACGAAAAAAAAAATTGTGTATTATAATTTTTATACAATAGTAGTTTTTACATTATGAATATTAGACATGAAAGAATTTTAATCCGAATCAAAGCCAGGTATATCAGCTTGTTTACCGTATAAAAAGTGGGAGTGAATGCGGCTGATGGGAGCTCATAACTTCTAAGTAATTCTTGCTGTCTAAAAACTTTCAATATAAGAGTAGTTGGCTATGATAAGGTGATAATTCCCCTAATTGAAAGTTTCTTTCTATCTTCAATCTTAACGAAGCTATGGAAAAATGATAACTTGGGGTGGGGTGATTGAATAGCTCTTTTCAGCTCATAACTTCTAAGCAATTTTAGCTGACAAAAACTTTTAATATAAAAGTCGTTCGTTATGATAAGGTGATAATTCGCCTAATTGAATTTTTTTTTCGATCTTTAGTCGTAACAGAGCTATGGGGAAATGATAAAATGGGGGAGGAGAATGGAAATGGCATTTTAGCTCATAATTTCTGAAAAATTGTAGCTATCAAAATGTTTCAATACAAAAGTTGTTTATTATGAAGAGGCAATAATTCGAATATTTTTAGTTATTATTCGATCTTCAATCGTAAGGAATTATGGGGAAAGGAAATTTTCAGTCTCCCACCATTTCCACCCCCTTTTAGCTGGTTAGCCCATCTACAAATTCGGCAAATATTTTCACCGACCTTGCAACATATCCCTCGCCGGTTAAAATCTAATCAAAATTACACTAGTTATCGTGTTCACAAGATAACATGGGCAAAAGCGTTATATGTATATGCCTCTACAAATGCTAATACGTAAAGGAACATTTCGCCCTCTATTCTCATAAGGATTAGAGCTGCAAGATTGAAAGCAGGTGGAAGAGACTACAAATGACGAGAGCTTTCCATAAAGGGGTAGCATGCATAGGTTAAAACGTACTTTAAGTTAGGGGAAAGGAGGGGAAGGGTGGGAAAATCACTTTTCAGCTCATAACTTCTAAGTTGTAGCTATCGAAAAAGTGTAAATACAAAAATTGTTTGTTATGATAAGGCGATAATTCGCCTAATTTGAATTTTCTTTCTATTTTCAATTGTAAAGGATTTATAGAGAAATGAAAATTTTCAACCCCCACCATTGCCACCCCCTTTGAGCTGGATAGCCCATCTACGAACTCGCCCGAGATTTTTACTATCCTTACAACATATCCCAGGCTGGTTAAAATTAAATCAAAATTACTCCAGTTATCGTGTTCACAAGATAACATGGGAAAAAGCGTTATATAAACTTTTTAACGAAGGGTGGTTTTGGGTTCTAAAGGTCATGATCGATGAAGATTTGCAGAAGTTTTCCGAAAGTCGTGTCATGAGAACCATTGCAATAGGTAGACTACAGGGTATAGGTAGGTATAGGTAGGTAGGTATAAGTAGGGATAGGATAGGTACATAGGTATAGGTAGACAATCTACCTAAAAACCCACACACATACGAATAATAATAGAAAAAAAAATATGTACATTACTTTTTTTCCCACAGTCAGTATATAAAAACTCCGAACATTGAAGTAAATGTTTTGATAATATAGATAAAATCATACAAAAAACCTTAGTGACTAATATATTCAATAATATTCACAATATAATTCATCATATAATTTCATTTATATCTTTAAATTTATTAATCAATATTTACAACTAATAAATTTAATGTTTTATCTAATATATTATGATAAAGTTAAAATTCATTTCATATAATTAGGAGATACGCTATTGCATAAAAAATTGCACATTCAAACCTGAATGAAAATTTTTACGATATTCATTTATTTATGACGTGAAGAATTGTACTTCCGTATTATTTTAGTAGACAAGAAATAGAATTATAAAAGCGTAATTTTATAAATTTAGATTCATTCATTTTATGCAGTGTAAACCTGAAGTTCACAAAATTGTCATGAAGAATTTCGTATTTTATGATTAAATCAGATTAGAAAATTAAAAATGTTAAACTTGATAATAGTATAATAATTAAATTTTTTTCGGATTTAATGTATTTTGCAAAAGAAACAGAGGGAGGGAGGGGGTGGTGGTCTGACAGAAAAGTTATGTCTGCTTGCTGGAAAGAAACTGGTGAGATCAAACTTCTAAATGCCGAAAGACATTATTCCAGATTTTATCGAGTCTAAAGCTTGAACTAGACATCTTAATTATGACTAAAACATTAAAATTGAAGTTATCAGTCTAAAATTTAAATTTAGAATAAAATTCTCTGAAATAAATGAAAATATATACATTATAGACATCATATCCAAAAGAACTTGAGGCTTGGGCATGACGATAATCATTTCTTAGAATTAATTATTATCATCTTCAGGATAATAATCCTAATAACTACCTTTCCGCAATATACAAAAAAAAAGTATATGAGAAAGGCATAATTAATTTATTTGAAAACCATTTTTTGAAGAAAAAATCTGCTCTAAACGTAGCAGAACATTTGAGATATACTTCATAATTTAAATTTAAATCTTCTTACACGTTTATTCAATTCTTTAGCATTTTAAATGTAAATTCGTTTAGAAAATCCTTGCTATTTTAAAGAAAATTAATTCATTAATTTTCTTTCAATGTCAATTTAAGATCTGTTTGCAAGGTCTGCAAGATCTGTTTTATTTTTCCATCAGTTGCAAAACTTTATGCGGTCTTTTCTCTCTCATTTTTTAAAAATATTTTTTTCATTTCGCAGAACAATTGCATCTAGGTTTTGTAAAATAAAAATTTAAAATGAACACTATGGCATTTTAATCATACAAGTTATGCAAATATTCCGTACTGAAAACAATACAAAGATAGCAAATTTACGTCTTTCTAAACTTTCTGGAGAGCTCTCACACTACGCAAAAAATGGAGGTATATTTTCCGTTCTTCATTCTTTGCTGATTGAAAATAGGAATGACACTTCTGTTTATGACCAATTTCCGAAGGAACTGACAATCATTCAGTATGCATATCGTGAGAAACCATCGGGTCAGAAGAAAGAAACAGGAACCCTGCAGAGATAATTATCCCTATTCATCTTCCCTTATTTCTCACCCCATCGAGAAACTAATTTTTTCCCCTCTAGGGTGGGAGCTCTAAATGAGTTTTTAATTTCGCAATGAGGGTTTCGGTCAGAAAATTTCTGAAGTATAATATTACTTATTTTGTCGCAGCTTGAGGTTCCCGGATCGTAAAAATCACTCCTACTATTACTTTGTTGAAACTACTTCAATTTTAAAGAATATTGGAAATAAGAGTTACAAAAAATCCTACTTTTATATTAAATACAACCAATGAATTCCTTAATTTTGCGCCCCCTTGCAATTGCGCCGAGGGCGCTTGCCCCACCCTAGTTACGCCACTGTGCATAAGAGATTCCGTCGAAATTTTATTTCTGGCGATCAAGGTGGTCGCCGAAGGCGGCTTGCACATAATAAGAATTGAACAGAAATTATATAGGAAATTGAAGGAACCAGAGAAAATATTGAAATTGCCGAAGAATTAAAATGAATCCAGTTCCACTACAGTTGCCAAAGAAGCAAAGGAAAAACCCCATTTAATTAGTAATTAAAACAATTTATACACTAATCAGCAATTCAAATACAAGAAGGCTGATAAACGTTACTATAGAACTATTCATAAAATTTTTCCATACTGTATGGGATTTTTCAACGAAAACACTACTTTCGATCTAGAAACTCTAACTACAGCAAGAAAGAATGATTTGAATATGCCTTTCAGAAAGTAAACACTTTAGATATTTTCTGCAAAATTCTCGGCTGAATGATAGAACAGATGAAATTAAAAAAATAATTTATAAGCCCTATTTACACTTGCGATTTTTGAAACATCATACGCCCAGTTTTAGCAGACAATTTTTTTTTAATTCACAAATGAGACGAAAACATTATTCTAGAACTGTACAACATAAGATTTCAAACACAATGTTATTTTAGAGAGCAATATTATTTTTCGAATTAGAAATTCGAACCACGTGAGACTATTGCACCTCGTGGTTTGCAAATACACATGAAACAGCGTACCAACTTTCTCTGCAAATATTTCTTAAAACGCAACAAATGGTAGGGTATCGGATCGATATACTTAAATGTACTCGCGTGCAGCCAAGATCCGCAATCATTCAACACTAAAGACACGATTCAGCAGGCTGTTAATCCAGTGATCAGGCGCAGTCTCGCACTGACTTCCATAACACGGTCTCCTTGGCCGGGTGAGCCCTTGTAATGTGAAACTTCTATATATATTAATATGTATTTAATTTCCACCCACGTCGCGGGGTGCAGTATGTATATGTGAGGAAAAACTCTTAATAAATGCGAGTGGGGCTGGCGTCCTCCTGCTGCTGCTGGTCAGTTTTCTTCCCCTCCTACTCTTTAATGCCTTAAACCCAGTAGGGGGGGCCGGCCAGTGTGGGTATTTTTTGCACCACACCAGCGGAAGAACGTTTGGTCCCCTACGTATGATTTAACGTGCAGCAAGCCCACCTACACGTCGAATCTTCGAACCTGCAACGATCTAATCCCAAAGCCGAGACCTTCCCTTCTGGCATGTGTGAGACCTAGCACTGGGGTCAGAAGCTAGATTAACATCAGCAATATTTGGCGACGGTTGCCCTTCCGCATCCACAGGGTGGAAATATATTCCTACAAGCGACGCTGCTAAGATACAGTAAAGCATCTTCTATATGTATTTCAAGGGATTTATATAAATCGACGCATTAATGAAAAGAGTTATAATCGAAATTCGGATAAACAACTTTGATTACAAATTGAATGCTACTAATGCAAATTAAATGAAAAAAATTATAAAGTTTTTTTTTTAAGATAGCACTAGTATAATACTATACAGTATGGAAATCAATAATGAAATTTTAAACCTTTAACATAAAGATGAGGAAAATCTTACCTATATTGCATATCTTGAGTACTATTTATGCATATCTTGTATGATTTGTGCGCATGTAGGTAAACATTGAGTGAAGAAAATATTTAACCGTCTTCTGAGGTGCGGATGGTCTGTGAGTATTAAGTACATCAATATGAATAGAATTAAGTTCACTGAATGCTTTTTCACTTTTCTTTTGACGAAAGAAATGAGGCTCTTCAATGGAGTCCATTGCCTCTTAAAAGGAAGGCGGAATCACTTCTTCACCATCGCTTAAGGTATCCGACTGTGTTCGGAGATATTTTTTTGAAAAATATCTTATATATATATTTTTATGTTATTTTTCATCTGCATGTGTTTTAAAAGTATGAAAATATTGTAAAATCAAGCTTTCAAAACAATATTTTTTTTTAAAAAAACTGAGAAATTTGAAGAAAAATGACTAAAATATTTGCCTTACGCTAACAGCCATAGAAAAAATAATATTCTAAATACACATAAATCCTCGTAAGAGTATGTTTTTATGACAGTTATCTGTGTTATGCTCTAAAATCTTTCTTGTACTTCAAAATAGTTTTTAGATATTGCTGAACATAGTTACTAAACTGTTAATTTTTCATAAAAAAAATGCTTTTCGTTTATATTTAAACACTTAAAAATATTCCTTGATTTTAAAATTGATCTTAGTTTTCAGAGGAAAGCATCAAGCATATTACAGAAAACAATCTCGGAAAATTTCATATCGATACTTGAATAACTTTTTGAGAAATCAGTGTTACGGTCGACAGTTTTTCTCATTAATATAATTTCTCAGAAAACGTATTTAAAGTTTTCGTGCAACTTAAAATAATGCTGACAGTTCGGCAATAAAACATCTGTAACTCCGTTTGTAATTCACGTAGAGTAAACAGTGAGACAGTTTTAGAAAGCTGGTTAAACAGGCTACAGAATTAAGTCATAAAAAAATTTTGATAATTTCATCAAAAACGACGATTTTAAACCAGTCGGATACCTTAAATGAGCCCCAGACAATTTGTCTTCTATTAAGGTGGCTCCCTTTATGTGACACATTTTCATTAAGTTTTCATCCCTTCTATAAAACCCCTACACGGAAAAATCTACATTCCTGCAAATATTTTTATACACAAATCTAGCATATTTTATGATTTATTAAATAGGTTTAATAAAGATTACGTATTCTTAAAAAATACTTTAATGAACTACGTTCATGAAAAATACTGTACTTTTCATCAAATAAATTACAAATTGCACTTTTTTTCTAAATGACAGAAAATAAAACAAAATCTATATCTTATTACTTATTGCAAATATTGAACATTGGCTTTTGTGTGATACATAATAAAGAAGAGAATTTATTTATGTGTGGAGTATAGTACATAAATTACTAATTAGAAATAAAAGAAATTAGAGCTGAAATTAAGAGTTGAGCATACAGGGTGTCCACACTTATCGTGGTCCAATAGCTAATTTCTAAACTGTTAGAGATAGACATATAGTTCCAATTCGAAAAATGTTTTCAATAAAGGGAAGAATTATATTTGATGTTTCTTGAGTCACTAAATATATTTCTGAAAGATTTACGAATACTAACTTTTTATATGGTACCCCTGTCCTCAGTCATATTTCGTAAAATATTCTTGACACTCTAACATTTTTAACATAACAAGTCGCACTCTTCTGCGACTAAAACTGAGCGGGTTATGTTGCTTTGAATTTCATGATTTTTAACCAATCAGCGGCCTCGTCGAGCAAGTGCTGAGCATTGATTGGTGGATCGTCTTCAAGACGGCTATTGAAATGGTGTAAAGTGGTCTAAGTCAGAGATATTCAAAGGTCCATAACTCGGTCAGTTTTAGTCGCAGAAGAGTGGGACTTTTTTTTTTGTTTAAAATGTAAGAGTGTCAAAAATATTTTACTAAATATAATTAATAGGACCGGGGACTATATGAAAATTTAGATTTTATAACTTTTTCAGGAATATATTTATTAACTCAAAAAACATCAAATATAATTCTTCCCTTCATTGAAAACATTTTTTCAATTGGAATTATATGTCTATATCTAACAGTTTAGAAATTAGCTATTGGACCACGATAAGTGTGGGCACTCTATATATGAGCTGAATTCACAAATTTTATTATTATCATATGACTTTTTCCAGATCAGAGGTTCCCAATCTGTGGTACGACGCGTACCCCTGGGGGTACGCGGGGGACAAGTTAAGGGTACTCAAAAGTGATTTCGGTAATGGAGGAAAGCACAAAATATAAGAATATTCTAGAATTTTGTTTCATCAGGTTAATTTGAAAAATGAAAATCTTACGAGTTCGAAAGCCTATTTACGGAATTAGGAAAAAGGAGAAAGTAGATTAATATCTAGTAATTGAGTAATTGTTAGTTTTCGTCATGACCGGTCGCCACGACTTCATCAAGCACTGTGGTCCTCGCATAATAGCCCCCATTACGAGAGACACATGCGACGACACCCCATTTTACAGGGGTACGACCCGTCATCGGAGATGGGTCCTAAGAGTCACAAAAGCCATTACTGTATCCACCAAGGGAGCGAGAACCTGCTTACTTATCCGGCAGCTTCTCATCCGTGAACTTCGTCATGTTCGGATCATGTGATTAAATATGCGATTATATAAATATAAGGAAATTAGTGATAATGTGATTAAATAAGGAAATTAGTTTGTCATTTTAAAATTGAAATTTATTGTTGCAAATCATACATTTTTAAATTTTTTTTAAATTAAAAGAAAAAAATTGTACAGTTATTAAATTGGTATCATTAAAAAGATAAATGACGTAAAAAATCATTTTTTTAGATGATATTTTTGAAAAAGACAGCAAAATCTTGCCTCCTTTTTTGTTAACTGAAATTTTAATTATATTTTGAGCTTTGAAAAGTTTATAGTGATTCTACTCTTGTTTTGAAGAGCATATGCGCCAAATTTCATCAATATCAAGCAAAAATGTCAATTTTTTTTAAAAGACAAATAACATTCACCTTTGTATACATTATTGAAAAGTAAAATTTTATGGTTAAATCAGTTACAATTATCAAGACAAGTAAAATCAAGGAGATCATGAATTTGGTGTAGAATAGTTGCATTAGATTTTTTATGCAATAAATTCTAAAACGAAATACTGTAATGTTAATTTTATATTTTGCTTGTAATCATGCTTTTGTATTCATAATTTTACTACTTATAAAAGCGCATATATGTATATGTAACTGTCTGTTGGCGTTCTACAAGACAGACCGTTGAGCCTAGTGTTGCCAAATTTGGTATAAACCTACTATGAAGGGTGGCTAATTACACCTCAGTGAGTTTTTTAAAACTTTAATTAATTAAAACTTAAGAAAGAATTTTTTTTGGAGGGAGGTTCAGAGATAATAACCGGAAATATTATCATTTCAAAATAATTTC